>JAZBGW010000378.1:15604-27230 GCA_037464815.1 Mylabris variabilis | reverse complement strand
TATTCATTATATTCATAACTCACTAGTGAGTTATGAGGTACTTGGATAAAATTAATTTAATATCAAACATTCGTTAATTGTAGGTCGTGGCGCTCATTTAACAGCCGTACCGATTATATCACCGGACAGTCCGAATTTACCACGCAAAAAACTACCAATCCACAACGATACAGGTAATTCACAATTAAAAAATGGTTGTTGTACAACAATTAGAGAGAATTTAATGACGAAAACTGATGCTGCAATGGCTAGTCTTCTATTACGATTAGACCAAATAGCTGCACAATGTAATGCAGCACAAGTCCATGGTGGTGGTCGTTTAATTAGTGAAGAGAAATTTCAGGTGATTTATTTTTTATAATTAATGATTATTAATCACTAATCAATTATTTTTAGTTAGCTAAAGAAGAATTAACAACACAATCATTACAATTAGTAACATCTAGTAAAATGTTAGTGATTGCAATGTCAGATCCGACACTACCTGATTTACCAGAAAATATGGCGATTTGTTTAACTATTTTACGGCGTTTAACTGAATTATGTCAGGATATGACGAATCATACGACAGCACCATTACAAACAAGAAATTTAATATTGAAAGTGCACGATGTTACAGCAGCATTCCGTCATTTAATTACAACAAATATTGATCGTAGTACACAGAAAAGTATTGAAGAGCATTTAGCAAATGAAGCTGAATATTTAGCGAATGTTTTAGCAACATTATTGAGAAGTTTGCGAGTGTTCTCACCTTAATTAAGTGAAATAACAGCATTATTTGTACCTTTTATGATAACGTTTTATAGAACTTCTAGTCAATAATTGTTTGTTATTTTAAGTAGAGGATCGTGACCAAAACATGACGCAATATACACATTATACTTAATTATTGTATGTAATTATTGTAATTACAAACAATAATGAGAATTAATTTAAATGGAAAAAAAGTCTGAAATGTTGTTGAATAAACTATAAACTTTGTGATATTGTAATTAGAACATTCAAATGGAACATAAACGAAATTACAGTTGTTATTATCATTATTTTGTATTAGTCCAACTAGTCAAATTTAAGTACAATTCACGTTTTTTTTTTAAATATTTTTATTAAAATAACACAACTTTCAAAGATTACAGTTACCTGTCAGTTTTTATATTTCATATAAATACTCGTGTTTTTTATTATTAATATATCTCCTGTTATTATTATCTTTATTATTATTTTAATAATAGTATTATTTGTTAAAAATAATTAACAAAAACAAATCAAAAAAATGTTGATGGAATTGTTTGAAAATTTTCTATAATGTAAATTTATTAATTTATTAATAATTATAACTAATGTACTATTGTTATCAAAATCATTGTCATTATCATTATCATCTACATCTTCGTTATCATTGTCTATTAACATATCTTATATGTAATAACAATAAAAGATAAACTATTCTTAAAGTTTCTCAAAATACCTTATATTTCAAATCGAATTTAGCGCCATTCATTTTGATTGGCTAACACGATTGTCCGATTCTGATTGGACGAATACAACCAATTGTGATAGAGCTTTCAATAAAGGTATCTTCACAATGGAGATTCCGCAAAGCTAATCGGACATTTTTTTATACCTTACGTCACTATTTACACGTAAGCTGTTTCGATACATAAAACAGAACAATTTTTATTTAAATTTGGCGCTACTAATTGATTTTGATTGGTTGTTTATATCCGTAAAAGAGCTAATTAAAAATAATTGCGATAATTACACGAAATTTTTGTAATTAAAATCTTGTACAATACAAAAATTTGAGCGGCCTCAAATATTTGAATTAATTTCGATAGAGCTCTTCATTTAGGCGACAGAATAGTAGAATACGTCAATCTTTGAAAATTCAAAATTGCCGCTTGTATGCCTATACTATCGATTGGTGGACTAAAATTATGAATTTTAATTGGATGATATGAACCAATCACCTTCTTAATTGAGAAAGTTCACGATATTTAAATTACTTAAAGGCATATTCATACTGGAATATCATTAATCATTACATTTATTATAAACAATTTTAAAAAAAAGAGAGAAGGCTAAATAAACAATTGTTGCTAATGATAACGTTATCATTTTTTATTCAAACAATTAAGAAAGATGAAATGACTACAATCAACAGCTCTGTCGTGTAATTGATTAGAATGTTGTAATTGTTAAAATACAAGGGTCAAAATACAATAAATGTTAATTCTTTTAACGTCACTTATTGTAACAACATGGCATTGGGTAAATGTTTAAAATTATTTTCTAATAATCAATTCACTATTAGAAAATGCAGTGATTTTCTATTGCGGGTAAGTCTGATATCATTAAATACACGAATTTAGTGTTTATAAATCTTTCTTTAAATTGATAAGCCGTCATATCTAATAGTAACAGAGGTTAAAACGTTGATAATGTTATAATTGTAGCAATTTTCAACGGAGACTCCCGTTCATCCGGGCGCTCAATCGAAATGGACCGAAAAACTCGAATTTATAACGAAAGACTCCTATCAACCGATACCTATCTATCGTGTAATTGATCGTAAAGGTGTTGTCATCAATGAAACTGAATTACCGAAATTATCCAACGAGATGTTGCAGAAAATGTATAAAGATATGGTAACATTGAACGTTATGGATAAAGTTTTGTATGAGTCGCAAAGACAAGGGCGGATATCTTTCTATATGACGAATTATGGCGAAGAAGCGATGCATATTGGTAGTGCAGCCGCTTTAAACATTAACGATATCGTTTATGGCCAATATCGTGAAGCTGGTGTTCTTGTATGGCGTGGCTTTAAATTACAACAATTCGTCGATCAATGTTATGGTAATTGTGATGATTTAGGTAAAGGCCGTCAAATGCCCGTCCATTACGGTTCACGTCAATTGAATTTCGTCACAATTTCGAGTCCATTGAGTACACAAATGCCGCAAGCTGTGGGTGCTGCATACGCTCTCAAAGGCAAGAATTGTGTTGTTATTTGTTATTTTGGTGATGGTGCCGCTTCAGAGGGCGATGCACATGCTGCATTCAATTTTGCTGCAACTTTAGAATGTCCTGTAATCCTCTTTTGTCGCAATAATGGCTATGCTATTTCGACACCGATAAAAGATCAATATCGCGGCGATGGGATTGCTAGCCGAGGACCGGCTTTCGGTATTCACACATTACGTGTCGACGGTAATGATATTCTAGCCGTTTATAAGGCTACAAAAATGGCAAAAGACTACGCTCTAAATGAACAAAAACCGGTGGTTATTGAAGCATTAACATACCGTGTTGGACACCATTCAACATCCGATGATAGTTCAGCTTATCGGTCGAATGAAGAAGTCCAACAGTGGATAGCTAGTGATAATCCAAGATTAAGATTTAAAACGTATCTAATCAGTCGTGGCTTATGGTCTGAAGAGGATGATGAGAAATACACGCAAGATACACGAAAAGACGTCTTAACAGCTTTTACTGCCGGTGAAAAGAAATTATTACCGAAATGGACGGAAGTATTTGAGGATGTCTACAAAGATACACCGCCTCATATACTGTAAGATACAATAAATTTCCATTAATTCATTATAATTAATAATAAAATTTTAGGAAACAAAAACAAGACATGATAGCCCATGTTGAACAATATAAACAACATTATCCTGTTGATAAATATCAAAAATAATCAATAAATTCCAATCAAAACTCACAAATTGTTTCATTTCTAATCAAGTTCAAATTAATTTTAAATTCGGCGCCATTAACGTACATCCGTTCATTTACATATAGCGGAAGTCGTGCAGATGGCACTAGTAGTGTTCTTTTTTATGCTAAATTTGTCAGCGTGTATGTAAGTAATATGGCGACAAATAATTATTTTGGATTTACCCATGGTGGAACACAATACAGGTAATTAATTAATTGTATTAATTAACGTAAACTATAAAAAATTCTGATTATTTCAATACCAATATCATATAGTTAAGTTTATCGTAAATATGTTAAATTTTGGTTATTTCTATTCAATGCCGGCGTCCTTGAATAAATGGCGCCGGCATCTTGTCTCCCGATCAATAAATTCCCGTAAAACCTAGCCGAGGTGGGTACTTGCTGGTCGTTTGATACTTCTAATTACTGTATTTTTCAAATATTTATTTTAATTAGTTATAAATTGAATCGATTTTGTTTGCACGATTATAATCGGAAATGTGGTCGTTTACCTTTATTGAAATTACAGTGCAACGGCCACTGGAGCTGCATACCAAGCAGGCCAACCGGCTGGTTACGCGGTAGCTGCACCGGCAACAGCCGCCGCCGCTGCCGCTACTTACGGTACACAACGTGCTGCGGCTGGTTATGATACCGCTTATCAAGCAGCTGCGGCCACACAAGGGACTTATGCTGCTGTAGGTACTGGTGCCACTCCCGCTTATGAATACGGCTACGGTATGATTATCTTCAATTCTCATATAATTTATATAATTTGTATTAATCGTACAATTATAGGCCAAACTGCTACTGCAGGATATACAGGAGGTTACGATCAAACAGCCGCCGCGGCTGCTGCTGCTGCAAAACCAGCAACATACGCGGCTACCTACACACAGAGAGCCGCAGGCCAACCCCAGGCTCAAGCTGCAGTAAGTATGGCAAGTGTAAATCGATAACAGAATTGTTATACATAATTTACAACATTATTTTAATATAAAATTCAATTTATAATAGGCTGCAGCCGCTAAACCAACTCAATACACCGGCACTTATCAAGCTAATGCTACAGGTTATCAAGCGTCATATGCACAACCAGCGGCTCAAACTACAATAGCCGCCCAACCAACAACACAAGCAAAACGTAAGAATTATTAAATCATCAATTAATTGATGATAAATAATTTAAATTTGTCCTAGAAGCGAATTCAACAACAACATATTCAGGATACGACGCGGCATTATATTCAGCTGCTACAATGTATGTAGCCCAGCAAGGTGGTGCTGCACAACAGAAAGCTAGCGGTTGGCAAGGTTACAAAAAAGGTGGTCTTGGAGCGAAGAATATGAGAACAAAAGCACCGCCTAAACCACAACAACTACATTATTGCGATGTTTGTAAAATCAGGTAAATTCTTTTATAATTACGTACAATGAAAAAAAAGCCAGGAGAATTACAGTTTATACTTTTAATTATTATACTGATCCAGACACCTCTTCCTAGATTATTATTTGATCGTCTATTAACCAATTTTTGATTATAGTTTTAATACATAAGCAAATATTAGATGTATAAATTTCTTAATTACGTTTAATCTTCTGGGAGATAATTTTTTAATTGTAATTGTTATAGTTGTGCCGGTCCGCAAACGTACCGTGAACATTTAGAAGGACAGAAACACAAGAAACGCGAAGCTGCAACGAAAATGGCAGCTTCAGTGGCGGTGACTAGTCAGAATCGTGCTGGGAATTCATTACGTTGTCAATTATGCGACGTCACCTGTACTGGTACTTTAATTACAATATTATATTAATTCTTTTTATAATCATTATTAATATTTGTAGGAAATGATGCATATGCGGCTCATATACGTGGAGCAAAACATCAAAAGGTGGTATTATTACATACAAAATTGGGTAAACCAATTCCACCACAGGAACCAGAAATAATTGGTGGTCCTCGTAAGTCCGTTTCCTCCACACCAAAGATAAACTTTGTGCAATCAGGAGGTCTCGGCATTCCCACAGGTAATGGTGAGTCAAAAGAGGATGATGGTGAAGAACAACCCGAACCGGACATCCAACCAGTTGGACAAGATTATATAGAAGAAATCAAAAGTGACGACGGCAAGGTAAAATTATAAATATAGATTGTCTTTTATTGGATTTAATTTTTTACATTTTATCTTAATAGGTTATTAGTTTTAATTGTAAATTATGCGAATGCCGCTTCAACGATCCAAATGCAAAAGAGATGCACATGAAAGGACGGAGACATCGTTTACAGTATAAGAAAAAAGTCAATCCGGATTTAGTTGTTGATGTTAAACCGTCGTTACGTCAAAGGAAAATACAAGAAGAGAAAATGCGAAGAGCTGTAAGTATTTTATATATAGAAAAAAACAAAAAAATCGACAATAGTTCCTTTTGTTAAATTTAAGAAATTGTTTTTCAAAATTTTAAGGTTGTCGTAGATTATATTTGAATATACTTCACCTTAAGTTGTTTTAAGAATTATAACAACTTAAGTTTTGCAGATTCGTACATTGTTTTCCTTTTTGATTTTTATTAAACTGATTTTATTATATTTTTATTGACTAATTTGTAAAATATAGGCAATGCGTGAAGAATTCTGGGCTCGTCGACATTACAATATGCCAGAAGATGAAGATGATCGAATGTATTGGGAAGATCGTCGACGTTATGAAGAAGAATATATGGAGATGTGTAGACGTGGTAATTTAGGACCTTATCCGAGAGGAAGACCACCGTTCCCAGGTGGTGCACCACCGGTATTTTACTTTGTGGAATTTAATTAAAACACAGATTTCTATAATCGTAATAATTCTTTTTTATAGTACTTCCAAGGTGGTATGCCGATGGCAAGACGTGCTGAATCCAGTGATGATCGACATGTAATGGCTCGCCATTCTGAAATTTATCCAAAAGAAGAGGAATTACAAGCAATACAACGGATTGTATCTCATACTGAACGTGCTTTGAAAATGGTATCAGATCAGTTAGCTGAAAGTACAAAACCCAAGGATGGACAAACACCAACAACCCCAATTACAACAAATGCATCTGTTACTAAACCAGAATCTGCATCACCAACAAAAGAACCTGAGAATAAACAAGAAGCACAACAGCAGCAACAACAACCATCACCTTCGCCACAACAATCTCAGTCACAAAATGCAAGTCAACAACAACAATCACCGCAACAATCCCAACAACAACAGCCTCAGTCACAACAGCAGCAGCCACAGCAACAAAAAGAAGATGGACGCGATAATCAACTGTAATTTTCTTCGTTTTCAACAATATAAATAATTTTTTAAATATTAACTACTTTTTTAGGTTCTCATTCCAACAAGATCGAGATGCTAACCGCATATTAAAAGGTGTTATGCGAGTAGGACATTTAGCTAAAGGTTTACTATTACGCGGTGATACAAATGTGGAATTGGTGGTCTTGTGTGCTGATAAACCAACATTGGCACTTTTGAGAAAAGTTGTGGATCTTCTACCGCCAGCATTAAAGCAAGTAGCACCAGATAATAATTATACAGTTACAATAAATGCTGCTGAAGCTGGATTGACTGTATGCGGCGATGGATTAACCGTGCTTGTCCAATTGACAAGTCCAGTTATGAGAGAACAAGGTAAAAAAAGGGAGTGTAACTACGTGTGTGCGACTGGTGTGTACAGTACTTTTACAGGGTTTAAGCTGACTTCCGTTTTTATTAGTTAGATTATAATTGAGAGTGATTTATATGGGGTGGATGTTTTTGAAATTTTCGGTAAATGATTGAACAATTGTATTTTTAAAATATTTATCTGAATTGTAATTGGATTTTTTTTTCATATACGTATTTTTCTTTTAATAATTCATCAAAACTTTCTTTATTCAGTTGAAATATTTTAAAAGTAGAGTTGTTTGGTTATGCTGGATTTTTCAAAGCTGTCTATTCCGTATGCAAGTTGATTTATCGGATGTTGTCTTCCAATTTCTTAGGTATTTTTCATTTATTGATTTTTATTTATCAAAATTTATTTAAAAAAGTCAATGATTGTGTGAATTGATTTGTGATTTGATGAAATATTTACTCAAGCTTTTCTTCGATTTGTATTTTCCAATTGAAAAATATAAAAGAAAGAGAAAAACAAACAGACCAACACAGGTGGGTATATAATTGTATGAACAAGTTATATTTTGTCCAGCTTAAACCTTGATCGTTTTTAATAAATATTGGACTTTTCTAGTTTTTAGAGTAAACTCAACTGTCAAGTTTGTATCAGTCTTAAAGTAAAATATATGGTTTGTTGTTAATCATCGCACAAGCGACAGATACTTTAACTGATACTGCGAAAACAGAAGAAATCATAAAATGTGTATATGGTTGTAAGGAAAAATTCATTTAAGAACGATCGATTCTATTTGATTTAATTTATTTGAATATATTAATTGTGGCGGTCCAATACTTATAAATGTACTGTGCTGATATGCCTGTTTAGAGTTGATTTTAGGTGGTGTGGGATTAAGGATTTTTGACCAACCGCTTTACACTAAATACAACTGTATCACACCTAAAGTTTTTCCTTAAATTTGGAAATTTTCTGTGTGTGGCACAGTTGTAGATTTGTGCACGATGGTCAAACACCCTTTCTTGATGTCTAGAAGCTGCGAGCGGCGGGTTGGACCGGGATGTTCTCGCACGCGGCAAGTGTCTCCAGGCGCTGGCAGCCCTCAGACATACCAAATGGTTCCAGGTTTGTGTCTCTTCTCACACCCGCGCGCACCGCGTCTATTAATTGCAAAAAGCGTTATAAATATAATGCAAATGTTGAAATTTACATAATTATAGTAGAATCAACAGTTAATTTGTAATTTTTCCTTTTTATAATTTTAAGAAGAAAGAATCTGATGATGTGAGTTTTTATTACAAAAATGTCAAATTTATAACAATCATTATATTTCTAGTTTATTTATAATTTAAATAATTAATTATCAATTGATGAAGTAATACAATGGAAAGTTCACATCTAAATCAGATCAATTGGATGAAAATGAGGGTTCTATCGGTTTTTAAAGGGTAGCTTTTGCTTACTTTTATGTTCTTAACGTCAATTTTTGCAGTTTTATTTTTATTTTCAATATTTAGAGAGAATAAGCACCCTGTAGAACCCTCAAATTTCACTATCTTGAAAAAACGGATATATTAATTCATTTTTTATAAATAGGCTAGGGCACTAGGACTCCATTCCTGTGTGGTGATTATACGTATCTTGAGGGATTTGTGCCAGAGAGTCCCAACTTGGTCACCTTTAAGCTCATGGGTAAGATAATTATATATTTTACTATTTGGATAATATACACAGCTCAATCCTGGACAGTTTAATTGTAATTACTAACAATTGTTGACTGATTTTTATTGAGCTTAAATTATCGATCAGTTTTTTTCACAGAACTGTGTTAAATAATAACGAGTTCTGTATGCCCAATCCTGACAACATTTATATTCTCAAAGAAAAAAGCCATTTTATGAGAAAAAATCCAATTTACAGGCAATGGAACTTTTGGCAGAAAAAGTTATCTCATCAGTGCCTGGTCAAGTTCAATTATCGCCTGGAGACGCATTACGTCGTGTAATGGAGGCTGTAGCAAGTGGATTACTATTACCAGGTGGACCAGGATTAGGTGATCCATGTGAAAAAGATAGTCCGGATGCTGCTAGTAGTCTTACTGCACAACAACGTGAAGATCTTACATGTTCTGCTCAATATGCATTGAGACTTATTGCTTATAGACAAATTTATAAAGTATTGCTGTTTTTTTTTTCTTGAAATTTATTTTTATAAATTTAAATCGAAATGTTTTCTTTGAAATAGGTATTGGGTATGGATCCTTTACCCACACAACAGAAAGTATTCCGTCGTGATAGATCGGCACGGAAACGTCGTCGTTCTGGTGGTGAACAAGCAGATTCAGAAAGTAAGATTATATAAATTACATTTTGATTGTTATTGTATTTAAAAAACAAAGCTTCTTTTTGTGATGCAGCTGATAGTGGTAAAATGGTAAAAACGGAAGGAGCGGAGAATTCAACTGAAGTGACCGTTAAATCCTAGAATTAATAATACGACATACAAGAAATGCCACAAATACTATTAATATACCTATAACTATTTAAATTAATCGATTTAAAAAAAATGAGGAAAACTAGTAATTCTAATTTTGTTTTTTTACCTTTACAAGTATTTTGATGTAAATTGTAGAAAATCGAAGATAATTTCTTTTCCGTTGTGAATTTGTAAATTACATCCTCGTAGATTAATATTTTAGGTGTATGTGTGATCTTGAAATATACTGCAAGTAATTTGAATTTTGCATTTTTACACATTTTTTCCTTTTATCCAGTTTCTAGAAGTATGTGAATACTTTAACAAAATGAATTATCGAAGCAAATGATTCTCCATAAAATAAAAATACAACGGTTGAAGAGTTCATAAAAACATTTTGACATCATTAAAAATTTTATTAGCAAATTAAACAATGAGTAATGGTGTTATAATAAAATCAATATTAATGCTTCAAAATTATCTGTCCATATGAGTGGCCCACCAAGGACAGAAAAGATATAAATTTGTATGCTATCAGAATACAAAAAAGAAAAAAACGAAAGATCATAAATACAAATCACGTATGAAGTAGGAACAACAAAGACCACCTAGTGGAAAAATAAATAGGCGCATCCACCAAATTTCAATGAGAACCATTATTTCTGTATGTATGTATGTATGTATGTGCATAAATGATAAATGAATTAAATAATAATAATAACGATCTGAATCCGTGTGATGATAACAAGGTTTTTACGAGCAAATAAATTTTTCAAATAGTCATCTCTCTTATGATTACAGATTCAGTCTATGTTATCATCCACCCTATTGTAGCAGACATAATTATGAATTATTCACAAGGAAGATGATGGCGGCTATTGGTTAATATTAACTGTTGCATTCTAACAATATCACATTATAATAATGATAGACGATTTAGATAAAATTCCGGATTTTTCCGGTATATCATTAGATAATCTAGTATATTGGTGATATAGGAGTATTATAGGGAAATTAAATAATCAATAGTATTAATTGTAAAAGAAGAATAGATGGCAAAAGAGCGGGGGGGGGTATATATATAATACACACAATATATAGAATGCGCTCGTAGGGAATTCAAGTGTCCACTGTTGAAAGGTCGCCGGGAAACCCTTTCAATTCACAATCATTAATCTGAATTTAATTCAATAACATTTATTTGATAATTCGCTTGTATTCTGTAATTAAACCTCATCCTATTATTGACGCCTGGCCTTAGAAACACACTAAAAAAGGCTCAAAAGTGTACAATTTCAGGCATTGCGTAGATTAGAAAAAAGTAATGAAGTAAATCCAACATTGATGTTTATTTCGGTATTCGGTTTAGTTAATAATCTGAACAAATATTAATTGAATTTTTCATTACACAGTATTGTGTTTTTCAAGGCATACATAGTTCGAATTAATTTGCAGAAAAATGTTCATTTCACAATTAATTGAACGAAATAATGAATAATTACAGAAAATAAATATAGAACATTATTGAAATTCTGTACTGTTCGCAGTTGGAATTCTTTGAACGATTAACTATTTTTGAGTTTGAAGGTCTTTTGATTCGTTTGAAATCCACCGATTACCAGTTTGGCGTCAAGTTGACTAATTAAAGTTTGAGACAGTATGCGGGATGTACAGTGGCGGTCACGGAAAAGAGACCACTTTTTTGGACTGTGTAAGATAGACTTTTAAGGGCGGTCCTGACAATGTATTTTTTTATAACAATCTTTACAGG
>JAZBGW010000377.1:0-27258 GCA_037464815.1 Mylabris variabilis | reverse complement strand
CGCTGAAAGATACTTAAATTGTGTATAAACTGATAAAAAGCACATTATTCGTTCTGCCTAAATTCCCAGTTTTAACATTTCAAATGTTGTAGTTTAAAAAATATAAATTTTTCTATCAAACACTGTAAATTTTAAAATATCAATAAAAGTCTAAATATTTGAAAATTTTCAGCGCTAGACCATAGGTTATATTATCAAAGCCCCCTTCAATTTCATCAAAGAATTCAAAAATGCAATAAAAAATATACCTTTCTATTTAAAATAAGCGACTAGGGTGCACTACTTCTTATAAGTTTGGTAGCTAGAACAACGAGAATAATTTCTAGAGAAAGTTCAGGGGACATAACGGCTACATACCAAACTTCATCAACTTCCATTAACTAGAAGTTCTTATACTTTTAATCGTCCATTCTTTTGAATCGCCCTGTATTTATATCTTCTGAAAACGACGTTTAGACGGTGAAATAACACCCCAAAAGTGGCCTTAGAGCCAAAAGTATTAAAGATGGAATACTGATAACTTTAATTTTTCCAGGGATCTTTCAATGAAATACAAAAACTGTTTATTCCACATCGATACTTACGATTCATTCAGTTTAGAATCTTATAATTTAACAAGTTTATCATTAATTTTGGAACATACAGAACGTGCTAATGAATTACGTCAATTAATTATCGATAGAATACCGCCGACTTTTTTACCGAAATTACCAAAATTGATTGCTAAAAAAGCTGTAAATATATTGAAACGTTTGAATCGTGTCCAACAACGTGCTGTTTTAAAAGCATTAGCAGCACAACAATTTCTGTTAATTAAAGGTATGCCCGGTACTGGTAAAACAGCAACATTAGTGGCATTAATTCAATTATTAAACGAATTAGATAAGAGTGTTTTATTAACAAGCCATACACATTCGGCTATTGATAATGTTTGTATACGTTTGAAAGAGTATGGTGTTAATTTTTTACGTTTAGGTTCAGATACACGAATTCATGACAGTATAAAAACATATTCTGAATATAATCAAACGAAACATTGTAAAACGCCAGAAGAACTTGAAGATGTCTATAATAGTTTCGTAAGTATACTTCTCAAACACTGTACAACTTTATTATTAAATTCTTGTTTATATTTAAGAAAGTTGTAGCTGTTACGTGTCTCGGATCGGGACATACTTTGCTATCAAAACGTACCTTTGATGTTTGTATCGTTGATGAAAGTACACAGGTACTTCAAGTTTCTGTCATAAAACCATTGTATTCTGCAAAAACATTCATACTAGTCGGTGATCCAGAACAATTACCACCGGTAGTTAAAAATCCCGAAGCTATGTAAGTGTGATCTACTATTTTCAGAGCCGGCTTTAGATACAAGCAGAGCAAGCGGTCGCTTGTAGCGCCAAAATTTTGAAGGGTGCAGATCGTTATTATGAAGCAATAAATCAGTTGTTTAAATGAAATTATTATTAACAAAATACTGGCGTCTGCTTCTAAGAGCTAAGATAAAATAATGACGCACACAACCACTTTTCGGAAAAGTTATAATCTTTCAATAGTAAGCTGTGTCGGCCGTGATTTTAGTCTGGAATAACTAACAATTAAGCATGGGGCGCCAAAAACTTGACTGCTTGTAGTATCAAACGGACTAGAGCCGGCACTGACTATTTTTGATCAAAAACTATCAGAAATCATTGAAATTTCTAGAAATGCTGGAATGACAGAGACACTATTCGATCGATTAAACACCGCCGATGCTGTAGTTACATTAAATCTAAATTATCGTATGAATAAAACAATAACAGCCCTAGCTAATGCTGTAACCTATGGTGGTGAACTTGAAACGGCTAATAAAACAGTCGAGGAGAATTGTTTTTGTATTTCTGATATGGACGCTTTAAAATTGCAATGTAAAGATCAGCCATGGTTGATGAAAGTATTGGATCCATCATTAGAGGCAGCTGTTCAAATTGTTGATACCGGACCGGTATGGAAATTGAATCTCAATAAAACGGATGAAATTCTAGATGCACAAAATTGCATCAATTACCATGAAGCCAGTATTATAAAGATAATTGTAGAGACTTTAATTAAAATCGGTGTATCGGAAGAGGATATTGGGATAATTGCAACATTTCGAGCTCAAGTTGCGTTATTAGTATCAGATTTACAACAGTACAATGTTGATGTTAGTACAGTGGATCAATATCAAGGTAGAGATAAGAATATTATAATATACTCGTGTACGAAATCTAAAGATATATCAAATTCTACAGATTTAACGGTAATTATAATACTAACATTTTTTTTAATTATTTCAAAAAATTTATGTAATTTCAGTCGGAAATCTTGAACGATAAACGGCGACTCACTGTGGCTATTACTAGGGCGAAACAAAAGTTCATCCTTATTGGTGATTTAAAAACGATTGAGAATTACTCTACATTTAAAGTTTTATTGAAATCAATTAATACAAATTGTTTTACTCAAATACAAATCAATGATATCAATTTTTAAATAAATTATCTTTATTGTAAATAATGCGTAATTTGTCTCCACAATAATCAATAAAAACTATCCCTCGATGGTGGCATTAAATGCTGAAGTTTCTCAGGATAACAAACATAAATATCAACGTAACGTAAAGTATTCCTTAAGATATTAATAATTTTGTTATTGATAATTTCATCGTCTTGACTATCGATTGCTTGAAAACCAACAAAACTATATTTTAATTTTTTATTGTCTCCATTGATTTTCGAAATGCATCTATTTAAACTTTTAAAACTAATTAAGTCGTTTTTAGTCTTCTTCACAATACATCCGTATAGAGCCGAATGCCTTCCATCAAAATAAATTACATCACCTGACCGTTTTTGTGCAGATGTAAATTTGCCAAGAAAATGGAATTTTTTATCTAAATTCTCCATTTCTTCTGTAACTTCACCATCTTCTGACGATAAATAAATAATAAGCGTTTCATTAGCAATTTGATCAATTGGATATTTTTCATGGACCACTTTACAGTTACGTATTCTTGCTGGAGTTGGAGTTGTTGTTGATTCGTCATCCTGGAATTGTTAAATATACAAAAATTGTTTTATTTTTTCTTATGTTTGGATGCTTTGATTTTTGATTTTTTATCACTTTTTGTAACTGGTTTAGTCTGTTGGAGTTTTGGTTTTGTTTTACCGTAATTCTGTAAATATTTAACGTACAAAAACAAACTAAATTCCCACAGAAAAAATTCTTTAAAATTAATTAAAAGCACAAAAAAGGAGTATTACCTGTTGGAAATTGTAGATAATTATATCAATATCAACATCACGAAATAGAAATTCCAACATATATTTTACATTATCCCATTCAAGGCGATCTAAACCACAACCAATTTTGGGCAATGCTAATTTCTTAACACCATTCTCGATTATATGTTGTTTCATTTTATACAACGATTTAAACAGATTTTGATATGTTGGTTTACCATTCGATACTTGTTTTGTAACCAGATAATAGATAAATCTATCTTTATCCTTTAAGACAGCTAAACCTCCCTGTTTCTGTCTTTGATCCAATAAATCATCAACTTGTTTAAATTTTTGTCTAAAAAATATAATTTAGAATATATATTTTTTTAATATAAACAAAATTAAACCTGAATTGCACAGCTATTCCACTGCCCATCCCCATATCTTCAGCCACACAATGACCAAGACTATAATCTTCAGAGGCCTCAAATAAATCACCAAACGTCTCTTTAACACGATGATACTCAATATTTTTAGCCTTGGAAAATTCCTTGATATACTGATCAAACAATTGCCCAACATCAATATCTTTACGTTTATTGGATTTATCGATTTGTGTTTCATTCAAGTTCGATGATTTTCTATTGTTGTCTCGTGATTTATGTTGTTGAGGTGTAATCCAATCATCATTATCGGCATACCAATTATTTTGGCTTTGTTGATTTTGTGATGGCCATGTATCAGTATTTGTTTTTGGAAAATAGTTGTTTGAATCGTTTGATAAATCCTCCCAATTTTCTCTATCATTAAAAGAAGTATCCTCTTGGGTTGTTTCATTGTAACTTTGACGATTTCTTGATCTACTTCGTTCTTGATAAGAATTCTAAAATATAAAATTTGTACATATATACGAATGAAATCAATTGATCAACATTTTAAAATACCTCCTGTCTAGTTTGGGAAGATCCAGAATCCTGCCGGTTATCAGATTTGTTTGTGAATTGTCTAGAATTCTAAAGATTTACATTTAATAAAGATACAATTGATATTAGTTTGATTTGTAAAAATACCTTCTGTTTCCATGAGAAATCAGATTCATTCGAAAATCTGTTGGAATCCTGATCATTTCTTTCACCCCATTTAGAATCCTAAATATTTTATTAATTATAAGTAACGTTATTATCCAACTTTTTTTTTAAATTACCTTGCGTTCTTTATGGAAATTAGAATTTTTCGATGAACTAGCGTAATCCTGTTGATTCCCAAATGAACTTCTACCCCGTCCAGCAGTCTACAGATTTATTTTAGATAATTAAAGCAATAATTTCTATATTTTGATTACAAATTAGTTAATTTTGATAGTTAAAATATTTACAGTAGGATAAAAAACTACTATAAACAGTTTTATTCTTCATTTACCGACAAAGTCAAGATTTAGGATTTTAGTCAAAATATTTAATTCAAGCAACTGTATTCTCAACAATACCTTTTGTCCTTTAGGGTTATCTAATTTAAAATTCTAAGCATTTTATTAATTATAACTTAACAGCGGGATCGGGAATTTATTTTAGATTGTCGCCCGATTATCGTCAACGCACGCATAGACATACGTAACTCTCGATTTTCAGTATAAACGTAATTTATATCAGGGCATCGTTCCTGAACAACCCAAAACCGGAAAAAAACTAAATTTTGGCCGGAACGAAATCCAGAGCTGAACCGAAAACAAAAACAGTTTTTTTTCGGTTCAAGCATATCACTTAACAGGATCTTTTTCTCTTGTTTCTTTTTATTTCCTCATTCCTTCCTGCCCCGGAAATTAATCATCTGGAACTAAACCGAAAAAACCCGTAATTTTTGCAGGAATGAAAACCGGAACCGAACCGATAATATTTTTTTCAACTGAACCGGAACGAAAACCGGAACAAAATAAATAACGGTTCAAAGCCCTGGTTTATATGTTTATATTTCACAAAATACTGGAACCGACTCTCCGGTAAGAAAGGCGCAAAAATTAGCTACAGTGGACCGCCTGTTTATTGTTTGTGGCGTCGCTCATTCCGTTCATCAACTATGTAGATCAATGGAGATGGAGCGCGATTGGAGAGAGCTAACATAAAAGATAGTTCAGAGCAGTGACGTCATAGCACGGAAATGCGTGCAAATCCCGCTGCTAAATTATAACCAGTTATACGTTTTTTGCTATAAATTACCTTGTAGTCTTTTTGGAAATTAGAATTTTTAAACGAACTGGAGTAGTCCTGTTGATTTCCGACTGAACTTCTACCCCGTCCAGCAGTCTAAAGATTTAGATTAGATTAGATAATTAGAGCAATAATTTCTAAATTTGGATTATTAAATTAAAATACTTACAGCAGCAATAAAAAAACTACTGTAAATAGTTGAATTTTTTATGTATTGACAAAATAACTAGATTCACAGGAATGAAAATCTAAACATACACAATTCGTGTGGAAGCCCTATTAGTTGGCGAGCGATTCGAAAGATATTTCAAGGATTTATAGGTTGGTGCCTACAGAGCAGTTATGCAAAATTAGAACCTCGTAGCTCGTTTTAAAGTTGGTCAAAAATCGCTCGTTACTGACAATGTCACGATTTGCAAAAACGAGTTATACACGTTTATTTTATTCAGAAGCGGGAGAAAATGTTATGCATTTTTTCTAGAATGCATAGCAAGGAGAATCCTTGAGTCATTCTTAGTCGTTTTGCGTGTTTAACTCGTTTCTCAAAATCGTGACCTTATTCAAAACGAGCGAATGAGCTACGGGGTTTTCATTTTGCCCAAATGATCACTAGGCACTGTACTGTAAATCATTGAAATATTTTTCGAATCATTAGCCAAATTATAGGAGTTTCACACAAATCTTATACATTTAGATTTTCATCTCTGTATTTAATTTAAACAAATACATTCTCAACAATACCTTCTGCCCCTTGTAGTTATCAGTATTTTTGGATGAATTGGAGTGATCTTGACGATTTCTAGATGTACTTCTGTCTTGACGAGTATCCTAAGGATTAATTTTGTTAATTAAAAATAATTATTATAAAGTAATTAATGTCAAATTTTTATTATCAAAATAATTTTCTGAATCTTTATTATTCAGTTTTTATTATAAGTTACCTGGTATTCTTGTTGTTTATTACGGAAATCCGAAGTTTTAGACGAACGACTTCCAGATATGCTTCTATCTCGTCCAGTAGTCTACAAATTTATTTTATATAATTAAAGCAATAATTTCTCTATTTTAAAAATTCGTTAATTTCAACAGTTCAACTGAAATATGTACAGTAGTACAATAGTTTTTCATTTGCTAGCAGAAAACGTGAAAATTTACAATTCTAGTCGGCGTATTACGGAATTTGAGAAGTTGAATTCTTAAGTTTTTGTTATAGAATACCTTTTGTTTTGTTGAACTAGAGTGGTCCCGGCGATTTCCAGATGTGCTTCTTTCTCGATCTGGAATCTAAAGATTTATTTTCATAAAAATCTAAGATAATAAATTTCCATTTTTATGCTAAATACCCTCAGTTCTTCTGTAGATCCTTTTGATGTTCTCGAATAATCACGTTGATTTTCTGATATATTATCTTGTTTATTATTCTAAAAACAGTTTCAATAAACAAATTAATAATGATTGTTTATATTTAATATACTTGTTTTCCTTTCGAATACTGCGAATGTTGAGAGTTGGAAATATTCTGATCTCCGTGGGAATACTGTAAAGACAAAACATTATAACTATAAAACAATATTTTTCTACAAATTAATTTTAAATTACTTCAGATTTTGATGTAGAAACATTTGGCTGATTCGACGATTTTTTATTGTTTTTATTAGGTCTTTGGTTTTTAGGATTATTATCCTTCTGTACAAAACAAATTGCATTAAAATTTACTCATTTTGGATTATAACTTAAAAAATACTTACTCTACCATGCCTCTTAGTTACTACCTTCATCTCCGGACCGTCACCCTAGAATAAATAAAATGTTTTTATTATATTTCGAGTAATTTTTATAATAACACACTTTATCAGTTTCTTCAATTTTTTCTTCTTTTGTTGTAACAGTGGTTGATACTTCTATCTCTGTATTTATATCTTCGTTATTTTGATTTATTTGATTATCGTTAATCTCTTCTTCCTGTTTGTTTTGTTCAATATCTGCAAGATGCTCAGTTTCGTTTGAAAGTGTTAATTTTTTTGCTTTTTCCTCAATACTTTTCACTTTTTTATTACACTTTGTTTGTTTCTTATTTCCAGATTGATTTGGTTTTTTTTTAGTCATTATAAGACTATTCTTAAAAATATGAAAAACATATAACGTACACAAAACGATTTCAATCATGTTTATGTAGACGATAAAAATAACAAAATAAGGAAAGAAAATGGTGGAATAGTAACACGTGTCGATGAAATTAAATGTTAATTTAAACAAAAATACCAACAATATGGAAAATTTCAATTAAAACAGACTGATAATGAAATTAATGAAATATGAAACTTACTGATAACAACTGTCGAAAATAGACGAGGAATTGATCTATTGATACGAACAATATCTTCGCTTGAATTACGCCTTAATGAAGGGGATTTACCGAAAAAATGTTGATGTCAACCAATCCCTACTAAAATGGCAGAAATCATTATTGCCAATTTAAATTTAGTAACTTACCAAACGGATCGTGTTTTTCTGTTCTACCGAAAACTTTTAACTTAGATACTCCAATTGAATTTACCAATATATATTTAGGATATATTTTTTATAAATTAATTTAATTAAGTATATCGTTAATTTTTACCTAAAAAACAGAGTGAAATAGTGTTGTAAAATAAGCAGACGCATGAAAATTCGCAATGACAGTTACTGTCAAACTTGACATTTCGTAGTGGTGTACCCAAACATGTTTTCAATAACAAACCCTATGATTTTATCCAAGATTTTATCGGGCTGTTTTTTTTTGCCAAAACTACCAATTTATTTTGGCTAAGATTTAGAAAAACGTAATTTCTCAGTTATTACTAATCAAAAATTGTATTTTTTGGTGTTGAAATTATTAAAAATCATTTATTTTGAGATAAATTATTACAATCTGGCAATGCTGCCTGACTAACTAGCGGAAGGAAATGACACCTAGGGAGGCGCTTTGGTATAAATTACTAAATTGTCGGTGTTGTCAAATTTTGTTGAAAAATTAGAAAATCTAATGAAAGTATGTTCAAATTTTAACTTTACTTCTAGACTAAATTTTTAAATAGTCATGCTTAATTTCAAATCGGGCAAATCTGTATCTAAATTGAGGCTTTTATAGTCTTAATTTGAGCCAATGGTATCTTTATTTACAGTGTATTTAACAGTTTTAACTATGACGTCAGTAGTGACTAGTGACATCACCACAAGTTAAGATTTTCGCATCTTATTTTTAATAAATGTAAAATGTATGAAATAAAATGTTGTACTTTTAGTTAATATTAATTTTATAATAAAACTATTATTACATATTAGAATTAGATTTGGGTCGTGATTTTTATATTTAATAAAACGAACAATAGATGGCCCTGTTTGCTAAATAGAATAGGAATATGGCATTGCCAAATCTACAAATGTCTCTTCTAATTTAGTGATATATAAGTTTCAAATTAGATTATTAAAAATTATTCTTTAAAATATAAAGTCACAGTGTAAATTTTGTAGGTTTTGTGATTGATTTTGTAGGTTAATTTTAATTGTTTGTGCAAAAAAATGATATATTAAAAACTATTGGAAATTTCTAGCATATTCTATCAGTTTCTGTAACAAGCTTCTGGCGACGTTGCTCTGAACTGTCAAAATTTTCACCGAAGTTGATTGAGCCTGACGTGTTTTATTTTTAAACGGCTAAAATTCTATTTATTTTTCTTTTATTTCTACAAATTGTTGATGAGAAAATAATCAATAATTTTACAATAAAAAGCCACATCATCGTTACATCATTTTATCTGTGAGTGTGTAATTTTGTATATAAATTACAAATCGAAGATTAAAAGATAGTAGTGGGCATCGATCAAATATCAAGGCAAAATCAAGATGAGTCTCCAATGGACTTTAATTGCTGGTTTTCTTTATATAGAAATAGCAATTGTACTTCTTCTTGTCCTACCGGTGGCTAGTCCAAAACGCTGGAATGCCTTCTTCAAATCACGATTCCTACAAGGATTACAACGGCAAGCCGGCGTATATTTTCTAATTTTGTTAGCAATACTTGTTCTGTTCTTATTGGATGCTATACGCGAGATGAGAAAATACTCTAATTTAGGTAAAATATCTTAATTCTTAATGTGATTTTTACTAAATAAATAAATAAAATCTAGAAGCCGATGATCACGGCCATGCACATCTTGACCGTGAAATGCAGGGCAGTATGCGCCTATTTAGAGCCCAACGCAACTTCTACATTTCCGGTTTTGCTCTATTCTTATCATTGGTTTGTATTTTGCTACTTCTATAAACCAATATTAATAATAGTGTCAATTTAGGTAATTCGTCGTTTAGTTATTTTGATTTCATCACAAGCCGCCCTTTTGGCTCAATCTGAAGCATCAATGCGACAAGCACAGAGTGCAACAACAGCTGCTAAAAGTTTATTAGCACAACGTGGTGAAGTTGCCCAGAATGATGCCAATGAAGCACACGATAAAGAAGTGAATGAATTGAAGAGTAAAATACAAGATTTAGAAGAGAAATTGGCCAGTGAATTGAAGAATATGGAAGCTATGAAATCACAATCGGAGAATCTAGCAAAGGAGTACGATCGATTAGCCGAAGAACACAGTAAATTACAGAAGAAGTTCACTATTAGCGGTGCTAGTGGTGAATCCAAGAAGGATGATTAATCGTTCAATATTGTTCGATAATCATTATAAAAGTAATAATATATATTTGTTGCTAATATTTATTTCGTTAGATTGGTAATTTTGCTTTTGTAAGACTTTATGTTAACCAGGATTGTTTAGCGCTCTTTTTAATATATTGGTATTGTTATTTGGTATTTTTTGTATTTATTTTTAATTTGCTAATTTTTAAAAGTCTAAAACGAAACGTACTCGACTTGACCTGATAAATTCTCAATTTCTGGGTCACGGTGGGTCAGATTTGCTGCTAAAAATACGTGTAAATTCTCATTTATGATTCATGCAATTGATAATAGGTTTAAATATAGGTGGGGAAACGGTGCCAACATTCCGATCAACAATAAAAATAGGAATAAAATTAATTTTGGTCGTAAAACAAAGATGATTGTTGAATATATAGTTCATTTAATTGTACTCATCTTACATAAATATCGGAGGATACAACTAGTTTGTCATTACTATAATTATAACACACTATACATTTAATTAACATTTGGACAACTTAAGGCACTAAATTTCATAAAAATAGAGAATATATTACATTTTTTTTTGTTAAGTTTTTGGCGAATTCCAAAAGGCGGCAGCTTTTTGAAAATTCACACTTTTTGGTTTATCTTTCCTATTTACAATTGTCGATTTTATAATCTCTTTATTTTTGTTATTATTTTCTGTATTTTTAATTAATTTATTGTGCAATTTAGAAATCTTCTCTTTGGTTGATTGATTATCATCGAATTGACCATTTATTGTGCTTGTTGATGGTTTTACAGTTTTAACGACTAGTTCATCTGACTTATCCATTAAATTATTTCTATTATTGTTACAGTTATTAATTTGGTCTTTATTGTCAAGTTGGGTATTTGGTTTAGATATTGTATTATTGTTATGTTTTGTTGATTTTTTTAATGTTTGAGGTATTGTCGGTTTTGTTGTATTTTCAATTTTATCAAATTTTCGTATCGTAGTCGCTACAGATCTTGACGTGTAGATGGGCAGTCTTCTTAAGCTTTCTGACGAACTTGACGATTGATCTGTAAATCATAAAATAATTTGCGTATTAATAATAAAGTAATAATAATAATAAACAAAAAGACACACACGAAACAACAAACTATACTCACACTTTACTACCGTCCTTTTATTATACGAATCGATTTTATTCTCTAATTTCTCTGATTGTTGCATATCGCCGTTATGTTTGTCTGTATTATTTTCAGTCCCGTTATCATTCGTAATATTACAAACCTTCACGTCATGATGACAATCGCCATTTAAATCCTCTTTGATAACACCACTATCCTCTTTGTCTGTTATCTTTGGTGCAACACTACCTGATAATGATGGTCGTGGAGATGTTGGTGTTGAATTTGTTGAATTTCGTCGACTTGCTGATAGTGTCGCCATTCTACCGAGGGCTCTAATGGCATTCCCTGTTTTCTAAAAGAGTCAAAAACAAAACGAAAAAGCACAAAACACAAACAGGCAAAAATCATTGAAGGCAAACAAACAACAAACCGCCCATTTATAGCCAATTCACAACTTTAAGAGAGTAATAAACTAATTGAATTTTATAAGTAACCACAACTTTACAATTCTGTCAATCAAAACAGGTAGTGGATAATTTTGTTAGGGCTGTTTATGGTGTAAAACCTGCAGATGCTAAAATAAACAGAAATTGTTGCCATTCCAGGTGGTCTTTGTTAAATTTTTATTACTCTCTTAAAGTTGTCAGTCGACTATAAATAAAACTTACCTGCCATTTCCGGCGTATTATGAATTTCTTTAATTTATCAGTAGAAAGAATCACTGTTTCTTTGTGACTTTCAGGATCTAGCCAGGGGTGTGTTAGGCATTGTTCAGCTGCTAACCGATCTCTGTGCAATATCACAATATTGAAAATATTTCGTAAAGGTTAACTAATCACAACTTACTCTTTACGTTTAACTAAAAGGGCGCTAATAAAATCACGAGCATTCTGTGACACAGCATCGAAAGCTTCATCGTCAAAATCGTATTCGGCTCGTGTGATATTCGCGAAAGTTTCAGCATCATTATCACCCATAAACGGCGAAAGTCCGGATAATCTACAATGTTAGCATTTTCAAATTTAGCAGATTCTGTAATAAATGTCTACTTACAAAACGTAACAAACCACCCCAACTGACCACATATCCGATTCGGTTCCAATTGGTTCATAATTGATAATTTCCGGTGGTATAAATTCCGGTGTACCGAACAACACTCTCATCGGTGTATTTGGATTTAATTTCTGTGCTAATCCGAAATCGATGATCTTGATCTCATGCGAATTCCTCGTATGGCACATAATATTTTCCGGTTTCAAATCTAAATGGACGATATTATGCCGGTGCATATAAGCGGCTCCTTCGCATATTTGTCGCATAAATAAAATGCAATCCTTTTCGGTTAATGTGAAATCATCGGCTACAACTCTTTCAAATAATTCACCACCAGAAATACTACAAAAAAAATCTGGTGAGAATTTATATTGGAATTTAAGAGAAATCTTACTATTCCATCACCATAATCATCTCCTTTGGATTCTCGAAAGCACTAATTAATTGTAATAATTTCGGATGTCTCAACAAATTCATAATGTCGATCTCATCTTGAACTTGATCGTGATCTTTACTTGTCCGACATTTTATAAATTTCGCCGCATATTGTTCATTAGTTTGCTTATCAATAATTTTATGTACAACACCGAATCGACCTTTACCTAGTTCTTCTTCGATTGTGTAACGCTCTTTGAATTCTGATCCGGTTGCTATTGTTGCAATTTTCGTTTCTTTCCCATGTTCATCTAGAAACAATCAACCAATTATCGTAAAAAAACAACAATAAAATACACATTGTTGTTATACTTTTATTCTCTTTTAAGACGACAATCTCAGATTCTTGACTCGGTTTACTATAACCGTGAACATTCAAAGCACAAACTCGAAACAGGTATTTAGCTCCCGGTTGGAGATTTTTAATTGTATAACTTAATGAATAACAGTTTTCAGTAGCTGTCGTCCAAACATCACTGCCGGCTAAGGAATATTCAACGGAGAAACCGGTGACAATTTTACCACCATCATATGGGGAACTACTCCATGCCAATGTGACTTCATTGGTGGTAGTTGAGACAACATAGGGCCTACCACTTGGTGGATATGGGGGACCTTTCAAATTAAACAAAAAACAACAACAAAAAGAGAGTAACAAATTCAATTATAACAAGTAGGTCAATTGTAATTTGATAGGTAAAAATATTGCAACATATACAGTAGGACCTACTTAAATGTGATCAGGGTAATTGCAAAATTTACATTACAACATAGACAACATTGTTTATCGGACAAAGTAAGGATTCTTTCACTTTACAAATCTCTATTATCGTGCGAAAAGACTACTAAATTGTCGGCAAATGTTTCATAAAGAACTCGTTTAGTTATAGTTGTTCCAAAATGATCAACATCTTTCATGATTAATTTATGTGATTAAAACTTTTTTGAACCAGCCGAAATGATGATTTACCAAATTTATGCTCCACACAGGAGGTCGTTGCATATCTTACAAGCAAATCTAAAATTGATCAGCTAGGCCGGTTTAGCCAGTAAAGAGCGCGATAATTAGTTTAAAATCAATTAAAATTTATTAGAAGCTAGAAAAGCTGAAAACTTACTGAAAGTGTTAACTACAAAAGAATGAGAGGAAGTAAGTTGGGGTTCTAAAACTAGGTAGAATGGGGTTGCGCAAATCTGAAATGAACAAGTGTTTAAAATATTTCTGATATTGAGTCTGCCATAATTTCTTGGGAGTTAAGAAACTTTATTTCAGTCCATAAACTATCTGCATCCAGGTTATCTTTCTTAAATGTCGATTCTTATCAATCTTTTATTAGTTGGTGAGCGATTTAAAATATTCTAATGATTTTTAGGGTAGAATATTTTACCATACTCAAAATCAGGGCTTCAAACCGTCATTTTTTCTGTTCCGGTTCAATGAAAATAAATATCGCTTCGATTCAGATTTTACGGCTTTTTCGATTCAATTCAGTTCAGTTCCAAATTTCACCCTAAAATGTACAAACTCTAAGAACTATTTACATGGTACCTATTTAAAATACAAAAAAATCCTCAAGCAACTTTTATTTTGTAATTTTCTATTAGCAGAAGAATTTTCATAGTGATAAGTCTTAGCATGGGGTAGAAAATCGCAAGAAAAACATAAAAAATTCCATTTATTCATCTATAACTTTAACCCCTAACAAGGGATGAAGACGCGTTTTACACCCTTTGATAGCCCTAACGAATATGTATTAATTTGTTATTAAATCACTATAAAATATTGTGTCTTTACAGAGATATTCAAAAAAAGAATCTGATGTTGCAGAGGTAACTTCAACACCAAATATTTCCCTTAAACTTGAGTATGGACACGAACGACAAAATACGCATCCCTTGCAAGTTCGTGTTAAGTGCCCTTAGTGGGCAGGGAGAGAAAAGGGAGATAAATAGAAAAAAGATCATGTTAAGTGGTACAGCTGTTTTTGGTTCAGCTCCGGATTTCGTTCCGGCCAAGATTTTGTTTTTTCCGATTTTCGGTTCAGTTCCGGTTAGAAGCACTGCTCAAAATTCCGTAGCTTATTTGGAAGTCGGTCAAAAAAAGTTTGTTTTGGACAATGTCACGATTTTCAAAAACGAGCTACATACTTCATTTTATTGTGACATAGGTGGAATTTTTTCGCATTTTTTCCTGGAAAGTAACGGAAAAAACATGTTGGGAGAGTTTTTGAGTTATTCTTGGTTGTTTTGCGTGCTTAGCTCGTTAATGAAAATCGCGACATTGTCCGAAACGAGCGTTTCTTTGACCAACTTCCACATGAGCTATGAGGTTCTCATTTTTTGAAAATATTCTCCAGAGATCCCTACAAATCCTTAAAATATTTTTCGAATTGCTCATCAACTAATAAGAGCTTCATAGAATATAGTGAATAACCCGGTATACGCTCTATTTTTTTTAAACATATTGTCTCAAATTCCTGTAACATCTGGTTCATTAATTTTTACATAGTTGCCCATTGTGAAATAGGGCATCAATTTGGAATTAATCTAAAATTAATTGGTCATGTTTTAATTCCTTTAGAGACTCTTTTTTTCGTTTCGTTAACTATTGAATAAATCATCAAAAATCATTTACTACCATTATTTATAATATTTTAAAAATATTGCTGTGCTCTAATAATTAACAGAATTCAATGAACTTGACGTGTATAATAAATAGATGACCATTATTAATTAATTCTAAATTATAAGTGAATCCAAATCATTTTAGGATAACTATATTACAATAAATGATCACTTTATATAAAGTCTCTACTGTATTGTTGTTTGTTTGATGATTAAATTTACCTTCAACGGAGACTGAGGCATAGCTTCGATCACTACCTAAATAATTCTCAAGGAAAATTTCGTATTTCCCATTATCATCAGCAGTAATATCTTGTAATAAAAGACAGGAAACACCATTGCCGGACGTTATACTTGTACGTTCATCGTTTTTAAGTTCTCGTCCCTGGAAATTTTCAATGTTTTCTTTCAACAAATGAACTAATATTTTTTTTTTATATTTATAGATATTAATTTCACGGTATAATAATAGCCTATTATTATTTTAGACTTTTCTAGAATCGCGTATTAATTGACAATATTAATTGTCGTTGAATTTATAACAATAATTGTTCTCTAAGATAATATGATAATTTTAGAAAGTTGTCTTATTTGTTCTAGAGGGTGGAGTTGCTTTTTTTCACGTTCTGTTTAAACAGTTTAGATTTTCTGTTATATATTATGAAAACAATTGCTAATAAACACCTTGATTTCATTGCATATCATCACGAACATTAATTAAAATACAAATAAACTCATTTGTTTACATTTTTTTTAAAAAAGTAACTTCATTTCAATTTAATATTAATTAAGATTAATTAGTTTTCTTACGGTTTTTGTCCATTTAATTTGCGGTTCCGGATGACCCGAATAATTGGCCTTCAACAACACCCTATCGCCGACTAGTGCGATCACATCTTGTGGTTTCTTCAACAGAATCGGTGGTTCATCATCCAAATTTTCACCGTTTTTATCACAATGATGATTGATCGCCTCCATCGAGGCAATTCTGTTAAAATCCACAAATTGCACGCTGGTCTCAATCTGATTTCTAACACTGTTTGAACACGACTGTTTCGCGGTTGTTGTTGTGGTCGTCGTCTCCGTCGTCGTCGTCGTCTCCTTCGTCAATAGATTAGTTGTTGATGATGTCCCTACCTTATTATTACTGCCAGCAGGTTGGAGATGTTTCATACCAACAATCTGAAGAATGTTGACGTCATCGTCTTTCTCTATCTGTTTTGTAACACACACACACATATACATACAATAACAGTATGAAATTGTTTTGTTGAAATTTCGACTGTGGAACATTACCTGGAATGTCTTTAGATTTTGGCTTAATGTTGACGATAACGATGATTTATTTTCGGTATTTGGAATTTTCTCGTCTGACGCCAGAGTTTTCCTTTCTGGGTGAAGAAAAATATAATTCAGTCTTATTTATAACTTGAGAACATTTCTTGTTAGTCACCATATGGGAAAGTTTATTGGCCAAAAAACAAATAAACATTAACTAGAAACATTTTATAAACAAAACAAAAACTATTGTAATCTACATACGAATATTTAATTACAATAAACCACAAATATTTCTGCTTATAGAAAATTTTAAACGACAATTTGTTGGTTATGGAATGATGAGATAACAAAACAAATTTGCATTGTATTAGTTACCCAATATGTTTGTCTTTATATTAATTATTTAGTTATTATACTTCGACGTTTGCATTTGAATCATCTTGGCTTTTGTGGGCGTTCTAATAAGCCAACCTAAGTCTATTTTAAGAGGAGCGATTTTGAGAAAAAGTAGCTTGTTAGGCTTAAATGTGGCGAATCTTATGAAACTCCTGTTAGTTGCCGAGCCACCCGAAAAATATTTCAAGAACTTATAGGGTAGTCCCTAGAGAACATTTTAGTAAAATTAGAGGCCCGTAGCTCATTTTGAAGATGGTCAAAGAGTGCTCTTTTCTGACAATGTCACAATTTTCAAAAACGAGTTAAACACGCAAAACGACTAAGAATCGCTCGATGACCCTCCCGACGATTATTACTTGCGTTTTTCTTCATTACGTTCTAGAAAAAATGTGAAACATTTCCACCTAGTCCACGATAAAATTAAGCAAAATGAAAAAAATCAATTTTGGGAGGATCTTCAAGTCGAATTACGTGCTTAACTCGTTTTTTGAAAATCGTATCGTCCGAAACGAGCATTTTTGACCAACTTTAAAATGAGCTAGGGGGCTCTTAAGTTCTAAAATGTTCTGTAGGGATCCTCTTATAATATTTTTCGAATCGCTCGCTAACTATTAAGAGTTTTATAAGACTCGCCACGACATTTAAATTTCCAGCCCGGTATTTATCCTGTATTTTCATAACGTAGATTGTAAAAGCCGAGCTTTATTAGATCAAATTACTACTGCTTTTACACAATTGAAGTAAGAAACCGGCTTGATCTACTTTGATCTTTACCTGTTACTCTAATTTTGAAAGTTATTTTTTCTAACACCATTGAAGAAGGCAATGTAAATTTATAAAACTAGTTTCAGAGTAGGTTTTTTTTGGCAACCATAACTAAATCATTAGGCTAGGAACCTAAAAGCAATTTTTAGTTGTGCAACAGTTTGATTGCTCGTCCTGGCCTTCAAAAGAACGATCCAAAATACCACCCTTTAGTGATACCTTGTTGTCCATTTAAATTTAACAAACACCTTTTTCATAAAAATGCTCTTTCATTCATATCGACTACTTGGGGATCAAATTTAGACCATTATTTCACCTCCCAAAATATTTTTCCTTTGATAGAAAATACTAATGACGTTTTCTTTGACAGGCAAATTGAAGGCGACCAATGTGCTTTTTCTTATAAAATTTTTGCGAAAAATCCCTCTACTACTTTTATGTATTGATTTTGAAATGAGCTTTTTACCTTAATTAACACTTATTAATTATCAAATTTGTTACACAAAGATTTACACCGAAGTAGTGATTTTGCAAAGTGGACGATATTAGAAAATAAAAGATTGTATGTTTTCTGGTATTGTGTAACAACCTTTAGTATGTACACACACACGCCACTGATTTATTATAACAACCGATAAGTATTACAAAATCAATTTGTTGCCGCTGATTTTTTTTCTGTATTTTTACACAGCATGGCGCCAGTAATGTGGGTGTGACTCTTGTTCCTTTTTTTTTTAATTAACTCCACTTGAAGTCATAAAAATTTACATAAATAAATAATGCTAATTTTACGATACGATCTATTATCGCTTTTTTTTTGTTTTTAATCACTTAATTAATTAATTAATGTATTGACTCACCGTTTACAATTACTTGACATTTGGTGGCAGCTTCTCCGAATACATTGTAGATTTCGCATCGATAAATCCCTGAATTTTCTAAATCAGTATTGGGTAGAATTAAAATAATTTCGTTATCTTGTAGAATTTGTTGATATTCGTTAGAATCTGGCAGGATACAATCGTCTTTAAACCAAATAATATCAAAGGGTGGTTGCCCCTGAATATTTAATCGTAATTCTATTGGATTTCCTTGTATAATACTTATCACATTTGGCAAATCATTAACAATTTGCGGGGATGATTTGTGCCATTTATCAACGTCTATAACCTTCTTATCTTTTTGGTCTGGAATTGTTTGTTTATCATTATCCTCATAAGGTACATCATGATACCATTTAAGGTACGGTGTAGGCACTGAACGTATGTCATAAAATAAACGATCACTATTTCCATAACGAGTCGACGAGGAAATTGCCGAGTTTCTCCCATAAATAGTACGGGGTTTCGGTGATAGACTGCGGGCTCTCAATGATCGACTAATAAATGGTCGATGCGAAATCACTTCTAAACGTGCTGTAGCTTCAATACAACCAACATTATTCTCTAATTTAATCTTATAAACACCAGAATCTTCGGGTGTTACATCCCTAATTTCAATAATACGTAAATCATCATTTTCACTAACCGTAATACGTGACGATGAACTTAAAACATGGCCATCTTTCTCCCAAATCGTCCACGGATCTGGATAACCGGCTACAGCAGCTTGAAAACGGACAGTTTCACCTTCTTCAGCGACACGATTATGGGGAATTGCATAGAATTTCGGTGCTGATGCACGAATTCCTGTTGATCGACGAATTGGTGATGGAGAATATCGTGGTCGTGGTGAAACACCACGAATTGGTGTTTCTCTCGTTGAAACTGTAGACGTTAGCCGACTGGACGGCTGGATCAATTGACATCGAAGGAGATTCTCTTTTTCTTCAGGTACTGAAAAATAAACTTTTTTTTTCAACTATTATAACAGTGGAATTTCAATTAATTACAATCAACGATAAGACATGCCGAAGTGGTAGCTTTGCCTAAATCATTATAAGCCACACATGTATATTCTCCTTCATCTTCCGGATAGACTCGATTGATTAGTAATCGAGCAATTTCACCGTTTTGTTCCACACTGAAATCACCACCAAGATGTATCAATTTCCCATCTTTCTCCCAACGGACATCGTAACGAGACGATGATTGGATTCTACATTCCAAGGTAACTGTATCGCCGTCACAACAACGTAAATCTTTCAATTTCTGACTAATCATTGGTATTGTATCAATATTACTGCAATTTATCGAAATTTACGTTTAAAATACACAATTATAACAAGTTTTCCCTGATATTTACCTGATAACTTTATCTACTTTTGGTGATCTGTCGTTTATATCTAAAATAATTTACTCGTTTTAAGCTCTGCGGTTATGAAATACAGAAAATTTCCTACCTCTAACTTTAATTTGTAACGAAATGATAGCTTTAGTATCACCATGACAATTCTTTGCGTAAATCGTATAAGTTCCAGTAAAGTCCAATTTAGCGTTCGGTATTTCTAGGCGATATTCTGGCCCTTGGTCAATACAGTGGAAATGCGGTGCGTCTCGATAGCGGTCCGGCTGGAAAATTTTCAAAGGAAAAGTCATCAAATGCCTTCAAAGAGAGGACGTTAAGGGCTTATTTGAAACAAAATTCAAGCATGCGATTTGAGAAAGTGTTCATAGACCACTCGGTCTAACTAGGGACGAGCTAATATCACTTTGATGGGACGCTGTTCGGTCAAAAAATTGGGCAATTCTGAGAGCTGTAGATTATGTGGACTAGGGGGAGAATCCTCTGAGCACACATTGTGCAAAAGTATGCGCGAAGGCAATCAACTCTACTGAGAGGGATTATCAGGAATGATCTTGTTAAAGACATTTATGGGCTTTTCAAGCCGTAGAAGACCTAAACAAGTTCTAAAAGTACCTATATAGGTGACAATTAAGCATCTCCATAATATTGGGGTAGTCAATGATCGGACATGTAGGGCCTGTGAAAGGGAAGTTGAAACTTCATTTCACATTTTATGCCACTGTGAGGTCTTAAAGGATCTCAAAGTATGGTGTCTGTGAGGGAAATATGTCACCCCGAAGAAATGAGAATTCTTCCCTTAATCAGTATACTGGATTTTATCAAGAACACAGGGCTGCTGCGGGAAGATAATTAATCTAAATTAGGCGTTATAAAGGGTGTACAAAAAGCGTTATAGTAAAATGGGAATTTAGGAAGCCAGCTCGTCAGTGAAACAGTGGCTCAGCCAAAGCTTCAAAGCCATAAAAAATAATCTAAAGTAAAACCTTTTCAATCAAATATCTCAGATGAGGAACATTTTTGAGAGCAGCTTTTTTATTAGTTATAATAGTACGCAATTTTACCCCCTTCCCCCATCTGGAACAAATTCTGGCTGCGCTACTGATGTGAGGGACTGTTGAAATATATATACAAATACAAAAAATAATAATGCGCTATGGCAAAAATGGTTGAAATGTACACTCGCGGGCACATAAAAGAAACCGACTCCTGAGCGGGGAATACCATATTTTTCGGTTCGTGTAAGTCAGGCTGTTCCTTTCGTCAGCGGAAGAAAGCGGGGTGCTAGGGAGTGTTGGAAAGAGCTTCTGGCATAGTAAATTTGTAGAACCACCCTCTTTATAGAAAGTTCAAAGTTGTAGTAAATGAATTGCAGTTTGTATTTATTTTTATTAATTTTTCAAAAAAGAACAAAGTTTGTAAAAAAATACACCATAATGATAATGAAATTCAATGATTATTTTCTAGGACAGTGGCGGAACTACAGGTGGCCAAGGTTGGGCCCGTGCCCACCCTGAAAACTCTGTGACCACCCATGTGCCCACCCGCAAATAATCTCTAAAAATTTATATAAAAAACGTTTTTCTAAAATGAACACCACAAAATTTGTACGATCACAGATACCAAGTCATTTTTTTAAAAATCTGAATGTGTTTTTGTCAAATGAGGTGACCACCGAAAATTAAGTAGGCCCACCCCAAAATTTGATGTTAGTTCCGCCACTGTTCTACGGGGCTTTTAGAGCTAAATAGATATGAATGAGATAAAAAAATTCAATTAAATATCAGATTAATTTAGTCCTTAAATCCACAAAATCTAGATGTTATTTAATTTATATTTCTAAAAGCTGTTTAAAAACACAAAAAAAGTCTCACAATTAGTTTCAAATATGACAAAATTAAATTGATAAATGCTTAATTTAATCAATAAAAATAAAATAATCACTACTTTAATTACACTTATTTTAATTTTATGTCGTTCATTGTGGTTTTTCTTGCAAAAAATGAAATTGTTTAAAATTGAAAAAAAAGGAAAGAAAGCAATATAATAAACATTTCTTATTCTCCTGTCATTCTCTAATTCGTGCCGAAATTTCGTAAATACACAAAAGTGCCAATAACTTCACCCCCTTTGTTCTGACTGAACAACTTTCTTTCCAAATTCTAACCTATTAAAATTCTCTTGTATTGAGCCGGTTTTACACAGCCGCATCTAAAGTGGTCTCCTTTATGTGCACCCGAGTGTACATTCAGAATATACAGATGCAGATCAAAACTTGTAAGGAATGCTCGTGTGTGAAAAAGGTCGTTGTAATTCTCAAATGTGGCCGATTATTTATTTATTATTATTTATTTATGTAAAGAGGAAAGGAAAAAAAACATTTCCGTTGATACTGAGAATTGTATTCAATCCGACTTAAATATTTATGAGAATAATTTAATCAACAATTTGATCTTGTTTTGACAAGTTGTTCCATTCAATTGTTGACTGATTGATTTAGGTACACTAAAGTTGATTTTATTGTTAATCAAATTGATTAACAATAAATCAGTATTGTGAAATTTATAGAAAAATAAATGGAGATTTCTGTGGAGTTTAACAACAAATATACATAAATAAAATAGGATGTAAATTTATTAACATCGACAAATTATATTGCGTCTCTGTTAACATCTTAAAATAATATTAAAACATGTGTTGTTTATAATTGTATTGAAACATGTTTTACTGAAAAAGGAAATTCACATAAATTTTAGTCAATTATATGCGTGTAATGGACATTATACTTTCGTAAATCTGTAACAGACTTCATTAATAACAAGAAGAAAAACAAGTACGGAAAAATATCTGATATATAAATCGATGTTAATCGATCGATTATTGTCAATTTCTCCATTTGTTACAGTTTTATTAACAATATTGATAATAAAACAAATTAACACATCGAATAAATAATTAATATTTATAATTTATGTATAAATAATTATCTTTCTTTATAGTGCATATACCGTACAATTATACCGTTTTTAACGAAAATACTTGAACTGATCAGATTGAGGTCGTGTCGTTGGCAAAAACATGGTTTTTAAAACTTGTAACTGTGAGCATATGGTTTGTTTTATTACAATAATTTTCCTTATTTAATAAAAACCTTGAAATAAAACTATTAGTAAAAGAAAATCCATTTTTCACGTTGTTGTTTCCACTAATAATTATACGAGTTTTGTTTAATTTATACTGTTTTATTTGCTTTTTTCCCTATATTTTTTGAAAATAATAAGTGAAATTGTCTTTTGTAGGAGTATTTAGAATTTTTTCTTGTTTACAAACGATATGAATGAGTCATATTATAAGGTTTTATATTGTGTAAACTGTATTTTAGACATATAAGGATATTGTCTCATATAATAATGAAATATTGTAATTACTATATTTTACTATAAAAGTAAAGTATATAAAGATCATGTCCAGATTGTATTACTCAAGTATCAGAGTACAGGTTTTTATTAAAATTTTCCAACTTGTGTTCCTTCCTTGTATTCAGGCCCGGACTGGACAGGGCGGATAGGCGGAGATTTCCTCCGGGACCAACTGTCTTTAGGGGGCCAGGCAATTATTTTTTTAAAAAAATGCCTGAAGCTTATTTAAAATGTAGGCAATGTACAGAAGTTTATGACATTTTGATTGGAGCCCCTTTTCACCTAAAATATCCACAGAAAATATTTTTGTTATTTTAACAATCCCCTACTCTATTATTTTGAATGAAATGGCGTTTTTTTATTGTATTTTTGAATTCTATAGTCCAGAGCTAACAATTTTTAGTTATTTTGATTTTTAGTGAAAATTTCAAATTGTCTGAAAGAAAAATTCATCTCAGCTAAACGCTGAAAGACAACTGAATGCTTTGCGCTTTGATAGAAAATGCATCATTTGTGGTACTTGATTTCCAAATTTCAATTTTTCAGCGGCAATAATTTCAAAAATATGAATTTTTAATCGAACACTGAAAGATCTTCCGGGCCAGAGTACAGGTTACATTTTCAAGAGCAAATTCAGGTGGAGAAACGGCTCCAGTCAAAATTTTATAAGTTTCTTGTCCTTCTAATGGCCCATTGTCAAGCTACCCCCGGCATTTTTATATATTTTAAAAGTACAAAAGAGAATTACATATAAATCATCGCCGGGGCCAAACTGTTCCAGACCGGCCCTGCTTGTACTCTATCGATAATAAAAATAAATGCTTTAATTCTGCGTGATTATAGCAAATTATCACGATCCTTATGTTTGGGAGCAGTTATCAATTCTTTTTGTATAAAAAACACTAATAATTACTATCACTTTTTGCTTATCGATCCATGTTCAAAACTGTAAATATGCATATAGATAAACAGCCTTGAAGCCCATTATTTTCGTTTCGTAATTAAATATTATAAAGTTAATAGCTTTTCTTGCTTTCTAATTTAACTAATAGCCATAATAGAGACGTGTCAATTATCGAATATTTCTCAAGGAACATGCCAAAGATGGATTATTATTCACATGAGGTCGATGAAATTATCAAATTATAAATCCTCGTGATTCGTTTAGATCATATCAATCAGAATCAGGTAAATGCTGATTGACAGGGACACAGAGCAAGTATCATCTGAATCGATCTACAAGCAATATGAATCAGTTGTTATTTTTTTTTTTATAACAAGTTTATTATACGGATTTATGTCTACGATAAAATCAGTTTGAATCAGCGTGAATTCGAGCTCATTGTGAAGAGTTTCAATTCGAAAATACTTTGTTTTATGTAAAATGAAGCATGGGTCACAGTATCTTGAATCTTAATTTAAGCGCTAATTTTCTACACATTTTCTACCATATTTACGGATTTATTGAATAAATTAAAAAAGAATACCGGGTGAGTCATCTAAAACGAAAGTTCTTATGGTAACTCCCATCATTTGGCAAGCGATTCGAAAAATATTTCAAGGATTTATAGGAGGGTCCCCGGAGAATATTTTAGCAAAATTAGAACCTCGTAACTCATTTGGAAGTTGGTCAAAAGACGCTCGTTTCTGACGATGTTGCGATTTTCAAAAACACGCAGAACGACTTAGAATGACTCGCGGACCCTCCCAACATTAATTATTTTCGTTTTTCTTTATTTTATTCTAGAACAGGTAGCAATGGTTCGCATTTTTTCTAGAATCCAATGGGGAAAAACGAAAAAAATCAATGTTCAGAGAGTTTATGTTAGTCGTTTTACGTGCGTTTTTGAAAATCGCGACATTGTCCGAAACGAGCGTTTTTCACCAACTTCCAAATGAGCTACGAGGTTCTAATTTTGCTAAAATGTTCTCCAGGTACCACCCTACAAATCCTTGAAATGTTTTTCGAATCGCTCGCCAAATAAAGGGAGTTGCCATAAGAACTTTCGTTTGAGGTGACTCACCCGATATATAAAAGAGAATAGGTATGTAGGACATGCAGGGTGTATCCTGATAATGGGCCATTAGAAGGAAAAGAAGTTCATGAAAAATACTTTATAGCATTTTTGAATTCTTTGCTTAAATCGATGGAGACTTTGATAGCACAACCTATGGTCTAGCGCTGAAAGTTTTTCAGATATATTGATTTTTCATGAAATTTTAAATCTTGCAGTGTCCGATTGAAAGATCGATATCTTTGAACTTATTGAGGTTGAAAGGTTGAAATTCGGAATTTAAATAATACAAATAATGTAATTCTTTTTAAATCTTCTAGCTTTCAATTAACTCTTTCTGTTTAGCTGAAATGACCTTTTTTTCAGGCAATTTTCAATTTCTAATATTTTGCTTATTTCAAATGGAAAAAGTCTGTATTGAACTGTATTAACATTCCCTATACAATTTTTCGGTTATTCAAAATTTTCAATTTAATCTAAATTTCTCCAAAGTCTGAAATTGCTATACATCCAATCGCCTATGTCATTTTAATTCATCTATAATTAAATGCATAGAACTGTCACAATTGACATTAATATTGAATATGGTACATGTTTTTTCTACAGTTTTACAACATTCTATACGTATAAAAAATAATTCCAATAAATCTTGATTTAATGAATTATTAATTTGTTCTATTCGGTTTCATCCAGAAAAGTTACAATTAATTAATTATTTTCGTGTTAATTGTGACAATTGAATTGAAAGTTGTTTTCCCAAGCCTTCTATATAGTTCATCGTCAACCGAATCAACTCAACATAGGTGACTAGATGTTTTACATTTTCTTTCAGGGGAGAAAATTAGACTTTAAGCTTCTGAATAATTGAAAAATTATCTGAGATTGGTAAAATTAATAAGTTGAATTTATTTTCAAAGTTAAGAATTTTTAAATCGAACACTTTAAAATGTCAAACTTCGTGAAAAGTCAAAATATTTGAAAAACTGTTAGTGCTTGACTATAAGTAATGTTATCAAAGTTCCCTTTGATTTAAGCAGACAGTCTGGTGCACTGCTCATGGACGGGGCAGAGCTGCGCCAACGTACCTGACTTAATCCAAGGTCGTGGAATGGTCAAGTCAAATCAAATGTCAAATGGAATAACTGCACCAAGTACGTCTAGAGCGATGAATTGTACATGTTTAAGTTTAAGTACTCTACTCATTCACAGTTTGTGCCAGTACTGGACTTGAGGTCTTTGAGACCTTAAGTTACAGAGCTTTTTGTGGCGATAACTAGAGTTTTAAATTATTTGAACAACTTCATGTAATTTTCGACCTATAGGTTGTGTAGTTTATGTGTATTTTCAATTCTGGTTCTTACATATTTAGGTAAAATATCGAAAAGCTCAAAACATAAATGAAAGCGCAGTTTAATTGTAACATTGAATAATCCTGTATATGTTTCAATTTATTAACAAATGTAAAGAAACAATTTCTTACATTGTTTTATGTTTGCTCCTTATTTTGAAAATTCCAAAACGTAGAAACAGTATATGGCGCCTTGGAAAAATTTCTATCAGGGGCCCTGTGCAGGTTAAAGCCGGCCCTGATATTGTGATCTTGACGGGTGGTGGCGCAATTATGCCTAAGGATTAAAGGGGCTACTTCTATAATTAACGCACCTATGCCCTCTATTTGACGTAGCGGTACATCTCTATCCATATATAATGCGGGTTGCTAGAAGAGCCAAAATATTTTCTAGCAGTGGCGGACTGGCAAACTTTTTCGGCCCGGGCAATTAC
>JAZBGW010000376.1:8954-27268 GCA_037464815.1 Mylabris variabilis | reverse complement strand
GAGTCTTCAGTATTTTCGTTAGTGTGAGTCGGGTTGTTTCTTTCGTGAGGGTAAGAAGGTAGTAGCTGTTGGAGCGAGTTTTGGCCGTAGCAAATTTGTGTAAACTATTTTTTTTTCAGTTACATATCCAAAATGGCAACAATTCCCCTTATTTGATTAAATATCTTTTTTCTCAAATTCTGACCTGTTATGATTCTTTTACATTGTGATGTCCGCCCTCATGAGCCTGTTTTACACAGCCGCAGAAAAGATGGTCTCTTTTTTGATCGCCAGTGTACATATGGATGCGCCGGCCCTGTCCATTAGCTAGCCTAGGTATTCCCCTTCAAGTTCTACTCACAATTATTTTATTCTATAAATAAATGAGAAAGTGATAGCGAATTTATTGTAGCACCTATTGAATTGAACGATGTATAGGTATTCTATCAAATATTATATCGATCGGCTATAATTGTGAAAATCGTCTATTCAAACCGAATATACTCTACAAATTCAAATACAATCCGACCATCTCACCACCACCACAACTACCACTATGATTCAACCCTCTTACATCATCTTATCTTATTTCCGATAAGCAGTAGCGATATTAAAATTATATCTGCCCTAGGGTGTAACTGAGTCGTTTCAGAAAATCAAATTAATGACTCTCCCCCGCATATATACATAAAAGATGTTGGTATTCTATTCTTTTCAGTCGATTTTCAGTCTCTCTCCCTTTCTAGTTCTTGTATTTTTTTATTATTTTTTTCATGAATAGTCCTAGCATCCCCCTATATACAAACAATATAAGTATGAATTGTTTATGGGTTAATCAAAAACAGACGAATTGTGGTACTGTTTGTATACGACCAGTGTTGCACTGCGGACTAGACGGTTGCAAGGCTACAGTACTCGGATCTAGAAATAAACCAGAAGTACTCAATAAAAAATGAAAAATATTACTTTTGTTTTGGAAAACCAAAAATCCATTCTCATATATGGGATTATATGTAAAAAAATTTATGGGAAAGACAGAATTTTTAATTTTCAATTACTTTTGTTTTAATTTTAAATTGATTTATTGTTGTGGAAAAGCTCGCTATTGTGGAACTATTTAAGCAAGACTATAAATTACCCTAATGAGTTGTATTTTTTTTGTAACTATGTAAGATTTAAATTTTGAAAAAGCCGGAAGATTAGGTTTTGGGTGGATAATTACTGTCAACATGTCAAAATTTCGGACAATTGCATATTATTTTTAAGAATCTTTAAAAGGACAAAAAGATGGTGAGATTTTAAAGTGGCAGATATACCTGAAAGCTGTTTTTTTTACTGTTCTTTTACAAAAGGATTAAATGAGTTAAAATACGTTTTACAGAAATATGCGGGTTCTTTGTTTGAAACATATTTGAAAACGAAACATTTACCTGGAAATTTCAACAAAAAGAAATTCGATTTTTCCGATTAATTTGTGGGAAATCTTCGTGGAATTTTATTGTTTGAAAACCGATGAGCTTTCAGCTAAGTGTAATAAGTCCGAAAGCTGGCGCCCTCATTATCGTCGTCAAACTGGTCAACTAAACGGGACGCTTGCGCCAAATATGTAAACTTTCAGTGTATTTCAGTTATAAGCTGTAGTTGCGCTCGGTAAACAATCAGTATTTGTTCGACTGTTGTGGAGGTCGGTTCTGTGTTAAAGAGCGCGTCTAAACTCCACAAAATAAAAACTGTTTTAATTCCCGTCTTATCCAATTTTAAACTGTAATGTGTCATTAATTTCAATGAGATATAAAAAAAGTGTTTAAGGACATGTACCGGAGAGTGTGTTATTGTTATTATTATTAATTTATAATCATGTGGCTGCCGCACGTATTTTTGTGCATTACAGCGATTTATTCGTTGATTTATCTTGTGAATACGAGCCGTTTCGATGGTGGTCCTGAACAATGTTCCTGGTTACCGGATAATAATGAAACAACATCAACAAAATTCACTGTCACTTGTAAATTAAGAACTTTAGATGGTAATGGTGCAAATCTTAGTGCATTACCACCTGAAACCATATCAAGATTGCGTATAAAGTGCAGTGATATATTATTTTTTGAAAGTGTTCTACCAACAAATAGTCTACAACGTTTACATGAATTGGAAGAATTACAAATACACGATTGTAAATTATTGAAAATTGAACCGAATTCGTTTGATGGTTTATATAATTTGAAGAAATTAACAATAAATACCCACAATTCTGATTGGGGTAATAGTAAAATATTGGATATAACATCGGCTAGTTTGCTTGGTTTAAAAGAATTACAACAATTCGATTTGAGTGATAATAATATACGTGCATTTCCTGATGGTACATTCTGTTTTCTTGCTAATTTACAAACATTGAATTTAACACGAAATCGTATCCGTAATTCAGAGCGATTCGGTTTTAATTCGGTTGAATGTAGTAATAGTGAATTACAAAATCTCGATTTATCATATAATGAATTGAAAATATTAACTGAACATTCTGGTTTTTCGCGATTACGTCGTCTACAACAGCTCAATTTAAAATATAATAATATTAGTGAGATATCTGGTGAATCATTGGCTGGTTTAGTATCGTTAAGAATATTAAATTTGGCTAATAATCGTATTGAAACATTACCACAAGGCTTATTTGCTGGTTCACGGGAATTACGTGAAATTCATTTACAAAATAATTCATTATTTTCATTGGCTAAAGGATTATTTCATCGTCTTGAACAATTGTTGATTTTAGATTTATCAGGCAATCAATTAACTAGTAATCATATAGATGCTGGTACATTTACCGGTTTAATTCGTTTGATTGTTTTGAATTTATCACATAATGCATTGACAAGAATCGATGGGCGTACATTTAAAGATTTATATTTTTTACAAATTCTCGATTTAAGTAATAATTCAATCGGTTTTATTGAAGATAATGCATTTATACCACTATATAATCTGCATACATTGAATCTAGCCGAAAATCGTTTAAATACAATTGGACCGCTACTTTTTAATGGATTATTCGTTTTAAGTAAACTTACACTCAACAATAATTTAGTGGTAAGCATCGATCCAACAGCTTTCCGTAATTGTTCAGCATTAAAAGAACTCGATCTCAGTTCAAACGCCCTCCAAGACGTTCCAGACGCTTTAAAGGAATTAAGTTTTTTGAAAACATTAGATTTAGGCGAAAATCAAATTAGTGAATTTCATAATGGTTCATTTAAAAATTTAAATCAATTAACTGGTTTAAGATTAATCGATAATAATATTGGTAATTTATCTAAAGGAATGCTGTGGGATTTGCCGAGTTTACAAGTTTTGAATTTAGCAAAGAATAAAATTCAAAGTATCGAACGGGGAACATTCGAAAGAAATACACAATTGGAGGCAATTCGTTTAGATGAGAACTTTTTAACGGATATTAACGGTGTTTTTGCGACACTTGCCTCATTATTATGGTTGAACTTGTCCGATAATCATCTAGTTTGGTTCGATTATGCATTTATACCGAGCAATTTAAAATGGTTGGATATTCATCGAAATTTCATTGAACATTTGGGAAATTATTATAAAATTCAAAATGAGATCCATGTAAAAACATTAGATGCTAGCCATAATCGTATTACAGAAATTTCACCAATGTCAATACCAAATAGTGTTGAATTATTATTTATTAATAATAATTTCATTAAAACAGTGCATCCAAATACGTTTTTGGATAAAACGAATTTGGCCCGTGTTGATATGTATGCTAATGATTTAGTAAATTTGGATATGTCCGCACTACGTTTATCACCAGTGCCACCAAACCGGTCCTTACCTGAGATCTATTTAGGTGGTAATCCATTCCACTGTGATTGCACCATGGAATGGTTACATTCGGTGAATGTTATGATGTCAGATAGTCGTCAATATCCGCGTATTATGGATTTGGATAATGTTGTTTGTAAAATGACACATTCTCGTGGTATGGCACATATGCCATTGAATAGGGCCAAATCTAGTGACTTTTTGTGTACGTATGAAACGCATTGTTTTGCATTGTGCCATTGTTGTGATTTTGATGCTTGTGATTGTGAAATGACTTGTCCAAATGATTGTTCCTGTTATCATGATCAAACATGGAATACAAATGTTGTGGATTGTTCGAATCAAAATGCTGCCGAAATTCCACATCGGATACCAATGGATGTTACTGAACTCTATTTAGATGGTAATGCATTTAAAGAATTACAAAATCATGTGTTTATTGGTAGGAAAAATATGCGAGTGTTGTTTGTAAATAATAGTGGTGTAGAAACAATTCAAAATAGTACATTTAATGGATTACACGTTCTACAAATTCTGCATTTAGAAGATAATAAAATTGGTGAATTACAAGGTTACGAATTTGAACATTTATCGAATTTAAAAGAACTCTATTTACAAAATAACGTGATTAATCATATCGGAAATAAGACTTTAGTACCGTTAAAATCATTAGAAATCTTACGTTTAGATGGTAATCGATTGGTTGTGTTTCCTGTGTGGCAATTGTCGTCGAATTTGCGTTTAACAGAGATCACATTAAGTAACAACCGTTGGTCGTGTCGGTGCAAGTTTCTTCAGGAGTTCACTGCGTGGGTTGCAGAGAATGCAGTTAAAATTGTCGACAGTATGGACATTCAGTGTTATAATGGTGATGTAAAACCGCCACAACGTCGCGATTTAGACTTTAACAGTACAGCATGTAGTGATTTTTATGCTGGCAGTTCTGTCATCGATACCATGCTTGTATCAGATTATTGGAAAATGATCGTTGTGACCTTATGTATTGTGATATTATTATTGCTGGGTGTTGTACTTTGGTTTGTGTTTCGTGATCCCGTCCGTGTATGGTTGTATTCGCGTTACGGTATAAGACTGTGTAGTTTTCGTGCTGCTGCCGCTAAACAGTACGAAGACAGAGACAAATTATACGATGGTTTTGTCTGCTATAGCCCGAAAGATGAAGAATGGGTGGTGCAAGCATTGGCCGCTGAGCTTGAAACCAACTTCCAGCTATGTCTTCATTATCGAGACTTGCCCCATGCAGCTTATCTGCAGCATGCCGCCCCAGCAGTCTTAGAAGCAGCTGAGGCTAGCCGTAGAGTTATCATTGTATTAACACGTAATTTCCTTCAAACTGAATGGTCCCGATTCGAATTACGTCAAGCTCTACATGAAGCATTGAAAGGTCGTGTTTTCAAACTTGTCATTCTTGAAGAAGGACCTTTACCAGAAGCCGAACTCGATCCAGAATTACGGCCATATTTAAAAACTGGTAATCGTGTACGATGGGGTGAGAAACGATTTTGGGAGAAATTACGTTATACTATGCCATCAGGTGAATCTAAAGGCAAAATCAATGCAAATTATCGTCGTAATATCAATAATTATACAATAGACTCAAGGGTAGTAGCTAATGGTGGTACCCATCATAGTCATACATATCCAGAGAAAATTAAACCCCAAGGACCACCACCACCATCACCAGGTATGCAAATGTATCCACCACCAGCTTATAGTTCGCAAAATGCACCACAAGCACCACCACCAGTTGAGGGTGATGATGCTGCCAATTATTCATCAGCAACAACCGCCACCCCATCACCTAGACCAATGAGACGGACAGCACAAGAGGCAAGGCCGATATCTGATCATATTTATTCTAGTATTGATTCAGATTATAGTACATTGGAACGTGGGGGGTCCGCCAGAAGGGGACCTCCATGGAGGCCCCATGTTATGATGCAAACTGGGGGCGTTAATAATGGCGGTCAGGCCTATTTAGTGTGATAACTCAACTGACTGATTAGGTTTACTATAAAATAAAAGAAAATTAAACAAAAAAAAAAATAAAACAAAAATTGATATAATATACTTTAATAGTAACTGCAAAAGAGACTCGCAAACATTTTTCATATTAATAGATGATAATAATAATAAAAATAAAATTGAGTCGATGAAACGTGTAATTTTATTGTTTGTATTATTTTTGTACATTCATTGTAAATAGAATAATATTTATTTGTTTAATTATTCTTTTCACTATTTTTTTTTGCTCTTTATTTTGTATTATTTTGTGTATATTTTTTACGACTTGCAAAACGAATTATTATAAATAATTAATAATAAAATACAATGTGAAATTTACCGGCTGTGTTTTGAATGGACAACTCCAAAATGTGTGCAGTGTTTTATCATTCTATCATTAGATATGTCTCTCTCGCTCTCTCATTTTGCCCCCACATTTTCACCAAAATTCAAATGAATGAATAGTATGAGGTGAGTGCTTATGTGTTATGTAGTCTGATCCGAGTGTTATTGATTACTTATTTAACAGAACACTCCAATCACCATCAAAAGCACATCCATAATTGTTAAAATCTCTTTTAATGTTTTAACAATACATATTTACACAATTTAGATAGTTGGTAGATTTAATTTAGAATTTTTGCTAAAAATAATTTCCGTTTGATTCATTCTAAACAACAATAACCACTTATTATTATCAAACAATATACAGATGTGTGAAAAAAAGTACAATTGATTTGTGGCTTGATAGATTTGTTTCACTTTGTAATTACAATGAAATTCGCAAAGAAAAAGAACGACAATAGTGTTAATTGAACAATTCCCCAGACGACAGTCAGTAGCTGATTCAGCCCAACAAGTTAGACTTGATCTGGAAATGTAGTTGGGTAGAAAAAAAACAGGGAACAGAACAACTATTAACGATCGTGTCTTATTCCATCGACATCATTACAAATACCGTAACAAACGAACAAAATCTACTTATTTCGGAAGTTGTACCATTTCTGAGGTGTTTCTATAAAGAATGTTAATAATTCTTTGAAATAGTTGTACGGCAGGTAAAATGTAAACGTTGAAATAAATCGAAATATATATAGAAATAAAGAAGCTGTGGAATTTCTTCGACAAAAGTTGTTTCGCGTTCTTGTATTTGTCCAATGTAAACAAGTCGGCAATACAGAGAAGAATCGAATAAAACGCATTAACCAAATGAGAAGAAAATATAAAACCACGACAACTTTTAAACAAATTAACAACTCAATTAAAAATGTGTAGGGTGTGCAATTAATATAAAAATTATCAACTTCCAGAAAAGAAAGTGTGTCTATATAGATGAGAAGAAATTAAAGTAATAATCGTCCAATTTAATTTTGATGAATTTCTTCTTCACTGAATTATAAAATACGTTCTGATAAAATATTTGACCAGATTTCCTGCTTCATTAAATAAATTACGAAACAATCTATAATTTAAACGGTCAAGTTCGTTTAATGAAATTCAAAAGTAAATCATTTCGAATGGCATCAGTTTGATTTATTATTGTTGTTAGCTGCATTTTTTCCGCCTGTATCCCCCTAATACCCCCGATACTTGGTAATTAATGGAACTGAAATTAAAAGAGAATTGATTGTAATATTTAAATTAATTGTCCTATGTTTTTCTGTTTTTTTTTATGGAAAAATCCTCGATAAAATCAATACTACCACTACTACTACTACTGCAATTACAAATACCGGTCATTGTTTCAATTGTGTCAATATTTAAATTAGTTTCAACTGTAATTTATCAAATTTTATAAAGTCAGGGGTTGGAGATTCGTTTTGATTAATGAACTTTTATGGTACGGAAATGAAAAAGAAATGTTCTCAACTGATAAAATATATATAAATGTGTGTTGAAATATTAAATAAAGTAATATTGTGGTAGACTTGATATATCTTTCATCTGAACTTGAACATATTCGAGTTATAATAATAAACACATCACAAATAAATTATAAAATTACCAATAATTGAAGATTTCTCTGGGATATCATCCGTACTTTGTTTTACACCTTTGTTTAATAAAAACTTGCGCGATAAAGTTATAATATGTTAATCCATCTATTTAATCAATAATTCATTAAAGAAATTGAACATATACCGTCCAATTTTCTCATAGAATTTAATTAATCTCCGTCGTTCGATCAATAATAAATGTAATTAGTAATTAGAAACGTCACAATAAATAAATGAACGATTTCAATTGTCTTTGTATGATCAGGTGGAGCATAAAAACAATCGAAATTCATCTAACATCAACCTAATAATTTTCACAAGTGCCGCTTTAAAGAAACTTCCTGCCAATGACCATGAAGTAAATTGAGTTCAACTTAAGCTACTTCTGCGATTCAAACAGCCTACACTTAGAAAATGAAACGAAAAGGTCGTTTAACCCGTTGTTGATGTTGTTTTGTTGTTGTTTATCATTATAGAAAGAGATTTTTTAATAATCATTTAAATCAATATTCGTTGAACGAAAATAAGAAATTATTCATTGATGGAATTTAAAAAGATGGTTTCGTGTTATTCGAAAAAATAATTATTGAATTGCATGTTCCAGAAAAATTAAAATAATTCCATACAATTATGTGGTCAATAGTCGATTCATTTCCAGTATTATTTAAAAAAATCAAAAACAACAAAGGGATAAAGGGAAAGAAGGGTGAGAATTTATATTTTTTAATATCAACGCTACTACTGTTGCTATTACTAAGGGTTGCGATTCTTTTACGTAATCGACAATTTACATACAAATGTCTTAAAAGCGACGGTGTTACTTTTAGTTAGTTAGTTTAGAACAGTGTGCAGGTGGTGAAATCGTTGATATAATCATAAATTTTTCGCTTAATTTATTGTTCAACGATAGAATTTAATAAAATAAAATTTTACGAAATAGAAGTTCTTTCGACCGTCATGTGCCGTTGTAACGGCAACCCATTATCAGAATCTAACAGCTGTCAGTAAAGTAACATATCACGCGAACAGGACTACCAAATAAGAATAGACTGGGGTGGAAAAAATAGCAAAAGAACGAAAGGAAAATTTACTCGATTTTTATTTTCTATTAAATAGAAAAAAGGGGTTGTGATTATCTGATTGTTTCACAAAAACGAAACAATATCTTTTTTAAATAAATTTGTGGTAGTTGAAAGGGGTTCGGGCTTATAATTCCACACTATGTTAAAATAATAACTAAAGATAATCCTATTAAATGAAAGGTTTTGGGTAATATCAGTTGACGCGCGAAATCGAAAAACATAAAAATTTTAATACGGCTAAAAATTTCACAGCGGCAATTCTACGGTTTTTCTTTTATAGCCACTTTCTCACAATTGTCGTTTAATTACCGTGAAATTAACACAGAAGATTTTCAGAAATCTTCAAAGGTTGAAATTCTCATCTGTAGGATGCGCCTCTGGTGTTCCGGGCGTTACAATTTCGAAAATTGTCCCCCTATTATCTGGCCGATCTATCGATTTCGACTGCAGGTAGTCCATGTAGTCTAATCTAAAAAATTAGTATTTATGTCTATAGAATCGATTAGAACTAAATTGAAAAAAAATTGTACTATAGTTCATCTTTCCGGCAACTATTACTACTAGATGAAAGAGAACAGATAGAACAAGAATTGAAAACTGGTTCTATGCCGATGGCTTTTTTATTTCCGTAATGAGTGCCCACTAATTCTCAGTCATTATAAATTCCCGACGGCTGCTGTAGTAAGAATTCGTTCTTAGTCCATTTACGAATACAAAAGTGGACTGAGTCCATTGATATCATAACATTTTATTACCTATTGTTCTTGTATTTTAGTTTGGTCATTCTGGATGACCAGTGTCTTATCAATATTGTAAAACTAGTTCACATAATATGTAGACTGGATTAATTAAATTTTGTATTCATAATATGTTGCTTCATTACTAATTCTTTTATTACATTCTTAATGGAATGTATTTGCAATTTTTTCTGTCGTTATCCCCTCATTTGCACCGACATTCAATAGACAGGAGAATATCCTCTTTATACCTACATATATCTATAGAGATTACAAATGAGGCATCCACGAGTAATTAGAAAGATTGCATACTATCGAAAACAATTGGAGTTTTTTTTTTGAAAAACTAACTTTTGATAAAATCTCTTTTAACTTTCTCTAGTGCGTATAGGTAGCAACTTGCATATGTAAATATAAAAAATAATAAAGTCTTGTTTTAGAAAGGGTAATCCAATGTAACCGCGCCCACTCTCTGATAATATATGTACCAGATGAATTCATTTGATAATATAAGAGGTGTGTGTATGTGTGTGTGGGCTTTATTTAAAACAACTAACTGAAAATATAACTAGAAATATACTAAACGGCTAAAACGTTATCTACGATAATTGATAAGTATAAAGAAGGTGCTATAGGTCATAGCCCTCATCATATTGCTGCACAGCAATCCGCATCCGCTACAACTAGTCCAACCGGCATAGTTTTTCTTCTTCTTCTTCTTCTTCTTCTTCATTATAATCATCATCCTTTGCTTAGGCTGTTTGGCACACGATCAGCAATCGATCTATCCTTCTCTTACATTTAATACCTTGCGGCTTAGTTTCGAAACAACAAACAACAACAACATTAATGCTGCAACATCAACGTAGGTCGGTCATTAGACTTAGAAAGAAGAGACATGCAGTTTTATAATAATAATATAAAGAATATGATTTAATGGTGAAGTAAAGTGAACTGGTCCAAACAGCTTCTCTCGCTATAGCCTCCGGTAAACTTTTGTTGTTAGAAATACTAATAATAATAATAATGATAATATTTGGCGTCATGGGGGGCGCATATAGCAAACCACAATTGTGACGACACACCGACAGGTTCTACCCTTTATAGCCACCCTTATTCTCATTTTAACAACATTTTTCAATTATCATTGATTGAATTTATAAACAAATTGTACTGACAGTTGGCACATTTCAATTTTCTTTTTAATTTCAAACCTCACTGAATTGGTAGCATTGGATAAATGAAAATTTAATTGTAATCTCTCTCTCATGATCTAGGACGTTTCACATAAATTAGCAAGTAGTTTAAAATTTCAAGAACATTACAGTATAGTGTGTCTGTCTAGAAGAAAAATAAACTAAAATAGGTGGATCTGAAATTGTATTAAGGAATGAATGTAAAGCGACAGGTAGTTGCTAATTCATGCTTGATAAATAACTAATTAACTATTTTATTTTACCCCATAGAAAAGAGACGAATATACGTTTTATTATTGTATTTAATTTTATATAAATATTGCCATATACTGCAGTGGTCTTCAAAAGTATTCCTCGAGTCAAAATAAAAAATCAAAAAAAATTAAGTAGTGTTGATTGACTAAAAAATATTTATCTGAGGGCGGTAAGGGGTTCCCAAAAAATGTTATAGTCCTAAGGGTTCCACGAGTCGAGAAAATTTGAAAATCATTGGTCATTTAGTATAAACCAGCATTTCTCAAACTTTTAAACACGCGATAAGAATGATCTAGTAATGGAGCTCTAAATAATCGAGAGTCCATGCAAATTTTTGCTAAAAGCACCGGCAAAGTTGGGATTAAGGGAGTAAGTTCTTACCCTCGCCAGAGAGTTTTTGAAAAATATTATTTAAAAGTACCATAGAACAGAACCTGTAAAAATAAAAAATAGCATTTTTATATAATTGAACTTCTTGCGCCCTAATACAAATTTAACTCTATCCTTGGTTTGAGAACTGCTGGTATAAATCGAATATATGGCACCACAAAATGTGCGCACTCTTATGAAGCAGCCCTTAAAGCCCCGTTACATTATCCGATTTTTCTACCCGATTTTATATCCGAATTCATCTCGGATCCTAGATATTTTAATTTTTGCATTATTCATTAACATTTAAAAATCGTTGATCATTTTAGAGACCGTTCTATTCTGAAAAAATCGGATGAAAACTCGAAAGCTTTCTCGGATGCAGCAACTCGGATCAGAAATCGAATGGTATAAAGACACGAATTTGTCGTTTCATTTGCTCGGAACAAAAAATCGGATGTAAACTCGGATAATGTAAAGTAGACTTTAGAACCACCAGAAGTCTTTAAGAGCCATTATTGTGGACTAAAGAAGCTTAATAACGCGACAATGATTATTTTATTCACTACTATTATATTCATAATTATTTCTATTGTTGTTATATTTTAGAATTCTGTTTAGAAAACACCGTATTATTGTTTATTGTTCAGATTACATAACACAAATAGTACGTAGAATAAACAGTAAACATATATAAAATGAACACGTATTTTGTATATGTGTGCATGCTTTAAATCAGTAGTCGTTATATGAATTAAATTAAAACCTCCATCAAAGGATTGAATAATAATAATAATAATAATAACGAAATTAACGGAACATTTTTTTGATAAACGATTATAATTATTTTAATGATGGTTTTTGACTAATTAAGATTACCTATTCTTCTATTTTTTTTAAAAAAAAAATTAACAGGAACAGCAAATTGTATTAAAACAAACACAAAAAACAAAAGGTATCTAACATAATGGGTATTATTCATTTGTTTTTCTTTAAAATAATGCATTAGACGAATTATATTTTCTCACAAAATTTAATTTTCAGTTATATTTCGTTTAATAAAATGTAGATTATCTCATACAATTATCATACACGAGATTCGATCTAATTTCAGAACGAAAATACCCAAATATTTATTTATAGGGCTTAATAAAACGTAGAAGTTTTATGGGTTGTTGTTAGTTGTGGTGGTTGTGGTGATGGTGGGACCCTCTCTCTGGTTTGTTCCCAATGGAAAATATATACGTTTTATGTTTTTACTTCGTCCCTACTAAAATTATACGATACACACATAAGTTGTGGCCAATGATATGAATTTCATCCGTATTTTAGGGTCATAAGCTCTATCACTTCTGCCCTTTCTGGTCAACCACTTAACCACCAATCCCGACCTTATACGGATAATATGCTCGCTTCGTTTCTTATATTTTTGTTATTATTCATTTTCTTGAACTGGAAATTTCTTTAAAACACTATAATTAATTACTGTAATTCATTATAAATACTTGGTCTTTGTTTGGATGTGTTTCGGAAATGGTGTGGACGTGTTGAAATTTTTTTTCGTCTTGCAATAAAGAAAGATCTAATTACTGGTGGATTTCTTGCCATTCTCTTTCTATACATACATATATGAGAAAAGAGTGTTTCTTTTGTCGAAAACATCTGTTGCGGCTTCTTTACTACCAACCAGAAGCGATAAATTTATACGACATAATTAGGTGTGTAAACGTAGTATAGGGCGGTTTTTTCCTCTTGGTGCCATTTTTATAAATGTCCCCACAAAGAGACGGGTCACTTTTCTTTATAGAACAACATATACTATACACAGCCCAGAATTTATGGTAATAGCGTCTATAAATAAGTCGCTTTCATCCCGGAAAGTCCAGAAATTCTAGCCAATTTCAGCAATTTTCATACATTTTTTCGCCTAGCCATTCGGAATTCATTATTAGAAAGGAAAAGATATTGTAAAATTGTAAATCATAGTGCAATCTTGTTGGAAAATAAACCATGACTACTGTCCAAAAATTAAGCAATAAAGCTATAAACATGGAGAAAGGTGACTTTTATTGCAACTAGACTATAGCCAACAATTCCAACAAGTCTATTATTTAATTTTCGATTTCCCTTTTTATTGATCCCCAAATTTTACGACTATAAAATATCCCAACTAGTCCGGCTACTGGAAGTTTTGTTTTTATTACTTGAAAACTGTCATAAATCGAGAATCTGCCTGCCTTTTATATACGAAATTTAATAAAAACGCCAAAGACAAGCTCTGATTTATAATCGGTAGCTCTCTATGGTTTTGCTTCTTTTTCATTTTGGTCTTCGCCGTTTCACCGGTACACACTTGTCAACCACTATCATGTTGGTGACGACGTTGGGAGTCGGTATGATTTATTAATAAAATCGAAAATCCCAAGTAAATTTATAATCTACCTGCAGTGGAGTGGGTCAAGTTGAATTTGATTGCTTATACAACTCACATAACTCCCTGTAGAGATATGCTCCAGTTCTGTATTGGAACAGAAGCTGACCCAATAATCTTCAGCGAGTTGTGTTGTAAATCATATAACTGTAGGGGGTGCACCTGAAATAACACAAAAAAAATCCAGTCGTGCGTTATTAGTTTACCAATAATAAAAATTGAAAATCTTTAAGATTTATCAAAACATCATCAAAGGGAATACAAGTTTTCACGATTCCATCAATAAATAAACGATTCATTGGGAATTCACTTGTAATTTTTCAATTTCCTTCATATATTTTTCAACAATTCTTCCGGCAAATCCAATCAATAATGAAAGAAATACGGTAGCACTTCGACTGTATTGTCAACGAATTTTAGCACAATTTTTTTCGGTAGTATTATTACTAGTTGTATTGTATTGTATAGAAGTGAAAGTTTCGTCCAGGAAATAGGTCAGAATGAAATTCGTCATGCCCTAAAAATCTTCTAAGGGTCCTACAAGTGTTTACCAAGAACTGAGTAATTGTCATGTCGTCGCTTTTACCCCCTGAAATGAAATATAATTTGGTCAGCTGGATTTTTAGATATTTTCAAAGCTAAATAAACAAATTCTACCACCCCTTGTTTGTGTTAGCAATATTCAATGTCTTCTTGTCAAACCGGGAATTTATCTCAATTTCGAAACGATGACATTTAATAGACTATTTTGAGTTTAAATGTGTTTCTCTTTGTGTATAGGTAGGTGTGTTGAATACAATTATTGTAAAAACACCTGTAGAGGTTGAATTAAAATTAGAAAAAAAATATGGTATATTATAATCATATTGTAGAGTCATTGTGACTGATATACCCGCCTTTATTTGATGCGGAAACAATGCTGTTCGTGAGGTTTATTTATAAATTGTATGGTACGTGCAGGAAATTACAGTGTTACCTAAAATAGAGTAAAACGGGTGGAGAATTTTACAGTTTACTCGCTCTTATGAGATTGACATTTTTAAGAAAAACACCCTATAATTTATGTTGTTAACAAATTGGTAAATTCCAAAGAGTTGTCTCTTTAACGTTATTTATAGTTTACTAGAAATATTCAATAGGAAAAAATTCATTTATCAACGACATACGTATTTATATATTATTATATGTACATTTTATAGTTTATTACTGCAGCTGTGGGTGATTTATGTGGCACGCTTTATCCAGATTATAGCGTTTTATTGATTCATTTATTTTCACACACAGCCTTTGAGTTATAAAGTTGAAGATGGATTTTCCACTGTGAACTAACAGGAAATACAGCCCCTTTTGTAGATTTTCCACTAATACAAACAAAACTCTTCTTTCTAAAAAAAACAAGCGCACGATAATTACGCCTGCTTTGTTTCAGGTTCCAGGTCAAGGTATATCTGTTCAGGTATTTTCATCGAATTTATATGAAAAATATAGGCAGTATTCGTCGATTGCTTGTTACCTAAATTCACTGTTGTATACCTATTGAGAGAAAGATGGTATTAAGGCTGAAAGATACGTGCCTGTCATACGGGCATGGTTGGCCGATAACGAGCCACCCTGCGGTGTTTTGAATCGATGCCACCCTTATACCAATAACAATCTCCCTTGTACCTTGTTAATATAGTAGAATATTTGAAAAATAATTTGCTTATAAAATGTTTTGTTTCATTTCTAGACTTCTACGGGAAAATTCAAATAAAATCGTGGAAATATTTGTGGAATTTCTGATAAAATGCTAAAATCTATGCGAAAATAAAAACAATAACAACTACGCTAATAACAATCGTATCATTGTTGGGATTTAATGAAATTTCCAACCATCTGCAAGTCTAATTCGGAAAACAGGCGGTGAAAGCTATAGATTTACGACATTTCTTGTAATCGTAGGGAATAAACTGAAGTAAATCATTCACACTACAGTTATGCACACGCATATTCTTTACAAAAAAAGTATCGATTTACCTGTGCATGTATATATATAATATAGAAATCAATCAATTCTTGTTGTCTAAAACTATTATTTGAAACTCTTCAGTGGCTGGATAGTTTCAAGATAAGTGACATGCAAATGATTGTTTTGCTAAATATAACGCCCAACAAGACGCTCTTAGTATTAATTCGAAAACTTTCAAACATTAACAAAACCAAATCCTTACTTACGAGAAACTCATCAATGTGTATTTTAACACTGGCTTACTTAATTAATAATGGGAACGAAACACATGTGGCACATCACTCAATATATTTGGAAAGAATTTGAATTTAATCACAACCCTACCCATTTCTTCGTGGTTATAGTTAAAAATTTTAATTAATTCTAAATAATTCCATTACTGTTACTGTAACTATAATTAGATAAGATACAGCTATAATATTTCCTGGTTTTGTACTCAACGCTTGATCGCTTTCGTGAAGTTTACGATTAATTTGTTATTATGATAGTAGGGTCATTTCTATTTTTTTTTTCTTGTTTTATGATTTCCCTATTTCCCTACCGATAGATTCCATTTTAGATGCGAACATATCGAGAACTACAAACCACTACCCTATATGGTTGTATTAACGGTATATAATGTAGTTACAACTAATTAACAAGCACGTTCGATTTGATTACGACAAGAATTAATAAAATTCAATTGCAGTTACCGTTATTTTTCAAATCGAATAGCCTTAAGCGTAAATTAGGAGATGAAAAAACATGTCATAATTTTGAATCTTTGTAATAGTTTTGTTGTTTAAATTCAAGTATGCGATTCAATATTAATTAAGAAATATTTAGCCTTATCACTGCTAAACAACTACGAAAAGCTTGAACTTGGGTGGGATGCGAGCCTATAGTTTAGTTCACTACTACTCTAACCAACTGTGCTACCAGACTCCTCCTTCATCTTAATTGTTTTATAACTAATCGGACAGAACGATAAGTGCTTATCGCTCACAATATCGTCTTCCTCGTCATTATAAATTTTTTACGTTTATAATAGATAAGTAAATATTAAGCAACTCATTTGTAAACAAAAATACTAAGCCTTACTACCGCTAAACAACCAAGAAAAGTTTGAACCTTGGACAACGCACCGCTGCTCTGACCAACTTAGCTACCAGGCTCGTCCCTAATCATAGTCGTAAATTTATATTTACTCATACAGAATTAATATAATCGGGCAATATTGTTGAATTTTGATGATTGTTTGATTGTTATTAATCGAGATTGTTTTTGAGTGTGGATGACAGTTTCACAGCGATCGCCTTCAATTGCTATCCCAAGGGCGAGTAAACGTGTTGATGTCATTTGTCATAAAGATCAGCCCCTTCGTTCCGAAATATGTCCAGATTAATTCGATAGTGTTTAGTTATTTTAAACAAGGCAAGTTTTAGTTGAATTATTCGACTAGGAATTCAATATCTAACAAGAATCGGCAAAGTTAAATAAAGATAAGAAAAAGAAGAAATTTATAACTTAGAACGCAAATAAAAAGTTACATTGTTTTTTTCATTTGATAAATAAAACGTTTACAATAAATATATAACTAGTTTGTAAGTTGTAATATAACAACCAAGTCATAACTGTTCGTTTTGATACAAGTCTATAACTCATAAATAAAAGTTCTTTGTATAAATTATAAACTTCTTCTGCTCATATAGTCGTGACATCGTCATCAACGTTCCACATCTATGCTTCTCACAGTAGAAAATTCATATCACGTGTCAATTTAGTTTCAGTTCTCTTGTCAATTTTTTTTTCGAATTGTTTCCAATATCTCTGCACATAACATTTGTATAACAAGCAAGACTGAAGAAGAAACATCGACTCGATGTAGCATAACTAAAGGACAACATCTTTTCGTTTCATCTCCCCCTCTTTATGGGTTTTGCAAATGTGGTGTTGTCGGGTCCAACAAAATGATCGTTTGTTTCACTAACGACTAACATACACATAGGGGGATAGAGCAAGAGTACAACATAAGAAGATCAGATGTCAACGGGAATTTGTCATTTGAAACGGTCGACGACGCCTCTTCGCGGTCTTGTTGTACAGACAGAGCGTCAAATGACGATATAGGAGCATGACAACGATGCCAACACACTAACGACAGGATGAATATTATTAGAGTGAATGAAAGCTGAACAGATGACAGGATTTACAGTTTTTTTTCTAATTTTTTTCCACCAAAAAATTCCGTAATTTGTGAAAACCAATAGATTAGTTTAGATCAAAATCAAAAATTCCCCATTGATTATTTATTAGATAATTTATTAAAAAACAAATAACGAATATGATTTATTATTATAACTTTGTAAACGTACAGGTATCACATTTCGCGAAAACCTTCACCTAGCGCACAATC
>JAZBGW010000375.1:3637-27268 GCA_037464815.1 Mylabris variabilis | reverse complement strand
ACGAAAACCATACAATGAATTTTCACGAAACTAACGTCAGTTGAAAGAGAATAAAAAAGTAGGAGATACCTTTTTTGTATTTTTCTGAAAAATTATGTTTAGGGGGTGAAGGTTCCCTTGTTAGAAGTTTCTCAGAAAAATCTTGAAATTTATGACCAAAAGCCCTACATTATTTGAATTCTTGTATCAAAATCTATAAAGCAGTGTCAGTCGTTCGAAAAAAGTACAAAACTCCAAGAAAATCGCAGAAATTAATGATTATTAGCATTTATTTCGATAAGATCTTGACACACAAATTAAAAAGTAAAACAACACTTTTAATCTAAAATTTTAAGATCCCATTTTGCAGCTTTTTCAAGCGTTCTCAAGCACTATTGTTAGCACCTTCAGTTATTGAAAAGTTTTAATAATTTTTTGGATCGGTGTTTCTCAACCGTTTTCCAAAGGCAGATAACCGTTTAAAAACCGATAATCCATCCGACAAAACAAATTTATTCATGTATTGTTGTGGGTTGTGGGCTTAAATTTTTGCGGTTGAGAAACACTGTTCTATTCGTATAATAGTAGTAGAGGAGTAGTTTGGCATGAATTTTTAAAACCGTATTAACGATACTTTCCAATACCCATAAAATTAATTAGAAACGAATAAATATTAATTGCATTCACTAGCATCTGGACCACTGGGGAATTGTTTGCCTTGTTTCTTTCGTGTTTTAACTTTACGACAGTAATTTTTCAGGTAGAGAAACCTGTAGGGAATCACATTTAAAAGGTATACACGCACATAAGGAACAACATTCTTCATCCCAACGATTTATCAAAGATTGCAAAATAATAAACGTTATCAATAAGGAAAGTATTATAAAATTAACGTGGTAACTTTCCGGTGGAATGTTGAGTGAGCATTATCGACGACAACATCTCTATTTTGACGTCATCGATGGGGACATCTAATATTCGTTTTATGTAAATTGAATACGGTAGGAAGACAGTTAAAATATGACATTGTAACGATTCATTAGAACAGTTTCAGTTTATGTACAGATGTTCAACACAAATGCAACATTCCAACAATGCGGTTCATGTTCCACAGATAGTGTATTCTATCTTTGTAGCCGGTTCTCTGTTTCACACGCCACCCACTCAAGATTATAACAGACACAAACTAACACATGCATATACGTATAGAAATGTGTATAGTTACATAGAGACTTATCCTTCCTCAGCAATCCTCCGCCAAGGAAGCCTACAGCATATCTAAACACCAACCACCTTCTAATTATCTTGCACGATGCGCAAGGTGAGGAGATAAGAGAAAGAGCGAAAGATAAACCGCACACAAACATTGAATTAACAATGCAAATTCTTGTACATACATAGGTATGTGTAGTTAGTATTATTATTATTGTAACATTAACTTTTGATGTGTGATTCTTGAGGTAATTTTTTTTATTTTTGAGGTAAATGATTCGAAATCTATGTGGAAACGTAATCACAATTTTTTTCTTAGATTTCAACCAAATTATCAATGTTTGCACGCTATATGAAACCTTCAAACTACAGTTTGTACAGAAATGGTGCTTGAAACGTTTAAACTTGTGAACTGTTTGAGATTTTCAACAAATATCTTGGTGTGTAGAAGTTTGAAACTTTTTGGTGTTGTATAATAAAGTGCGAATCTTGTCTGTTTAAGTATTTATAAATCAACAATCTCAATTAATGATAAACATCTTCGTTAGTATTATTATTATTATCATCATCATCATCATCATCATTATTTAACAAGTTTCAAACAATTCAAATCAGGACGATTATGATGATAATTAGAATTTAAAATTGTTGTGTATAGACAAGGAAATTGGACTGGCCGTGATGATGATGACGATGATGATGATGGAACCAGTTTGATTGCCTCCAAGACATAACATATACATATAACAAAACAACTTGTACACATATCACTGTTGAAAATGTATAATTGAGGGTCTTTTGTTTCATTCGATCTAAAACAACACGCTGATGGATTAGATATTGATGTTGTTGTACAAAACGAACCAAATAACAATTTTGAAATATTATAATCCATAAAATTAGTAGATGTAGCAGCTTTATTAAGGTGAATATCAGAAAAAGAAATTTACATAATTCAGTTTGAGGGGGCCTATTTCGTTTCGTTTCGTCTTACCAAACAACACCAAAAAAAAAGGAGAATCAAAGACAACTTTCGGTGTTCGTTTAGACCTTTCTGCTTAACGTCGCGTGTAGATTTAATCTTTTATGGAATGTGTAGTATGTTTATTTCGTATATTTATCTTGATAACTACGCTTGATTATAAACAAGTATTTTTGGATTAAGCTGACGTCTAAAGTACAGGGTGCTGACAATCAATTTGGAATTTAATTGTATTGGAAAGTGAGCTGGAAGCTATATAAAAATAAGTACGCTCGTTTTTTATCGCCGTTCGCTCATTCAATAATTAATTAATCTACACGAGCAAAAAATACGATTGTATTTAATAATAACGTCTAACACATTGTAAATTTGAATATTTCTTTCTTTTATAGTAAATTAACAATCCTTATCCTGCGAAAAATTGGCGCTTTACAAAGCGGCGGTTAAACTCACCTTAAGCCACAACTAGAGCCACTTCCTCTATATTTTTATAGTAGCACTTGATAAAACAACGGATTGTTTGAACATTATGATCAAAGATAATAGAAAACATCAATTGTTATCGTGTTATCGATTGAATGAAGGTTAACGAGTCGTAATAAAATTCAATAACTTTTCAAGATAGGAACAAAGAAAAATCTTTGTAAAAACTTGCATGTTCTCATTTCAATATCTAATCAGTGATAGTCAAAATTTAACCCTTGTATAGGTCAAGGGTGATTCACAAAATAACCATTATCGTGCAAAGGTTAAAAATTTAATTTACTTATCTCTTGATAGTTTCTTTAATTTGTTAATGAGACGTTAAAGAGACTAATGTAATTAAGCGAAGGAAAACAGACGATAAGAAGGCATCGTTAGTAATCAAAAACTGCTATTGATTTAGTGAGATGGAGAAGTAGAAAATTAAACGTACAACTGGCATTTTGATAGAATCAAATTAATCGACTCATGATGGACGAATTCATGATTAATTCTTTAATTTGCATATTAGTTTTATCGAAGAAAAAACCTTCGAAATCAGTGGAATTAGAAAAAATTGTGTAATCTCCAGCTTAGGTTCATGACCTGTATGTAATACTCAATTGTTAACTAATTATAATCTTCTAGGTATTCGCTGAAGATATTCAAAATTCGAAACAATACGTTTCGTGTTAGAAAAATTGGAAAGTTTCTCTATTTAGTGTTTCGCTAATTAACGATATTGATCATTTTAAAAAAGAAACGAGACGTATTTCTTCTAATAATAACCAATTCAGCACACCTGTATTCATATTACAGGCGCATTAAATAGTTGTGCTAATTATCAAGTATCAAGTTTTATTAATGATGAACATTCGTGGATGTACACCTGACTTGTGTTACTAATTGTAGAATAAAATTTAAAAAAGCATTCCATAAAAAAACACCACCACTGACTCGTTATTACTGTTTTAGGTAGAATAACATGTTGGAAATGTTTTCTTTTTTAAGGGGAAGTCGGAGAGGTTTGTCGATTCGGCGTGCGAAAACAGTCAATTTTCAAACAGCGATTACTCGCATGATTTTTAAGATAATGTCAAAAATTGACATGCGTTGGATCGAGCATTTCAAGATGCATGCTCTGAAGCTTTCTATCTTGGAAAAATTTGATGAAATTCTGAATGGCAGAGAAAACTTTTGGACCCTGTATTTTTCGTACATTAGCCTTCATAACTGGCTAAAACTTATTATCAAGTGATGGTAGCAAACTGAAACTGCTTTCCAAATCTTGAAGAGTTCTCCGATAACTGAAGAAAATTTAAATTTTTTTCCAAAAGTGATGCTATGCATAACTTTCAAAATAGAAAATCATACATTTAGCAAGGTAATGTGGAAGCCGAGGTCATGAAGCTCGCTTAAAATCGAATTTTGAAAATTAAGTGAGTTTCACGGAACAATTTCGACCCCATTTTACCTATTAGTTACAAGTAGGTACTAAAATTAATTAATTTGCCTCTTGACTGTCATGAAAATGACGGAAATTTTATCTACTTCACAACCTTATCGTTATAATCTGAAATATTTTGAAAATTTGCCTGGAAATTTGATTTTCAATAGACCATGTTTGTATTGTTATAGTTTCTGTTGTGATTTAGTGGGCAACGTACCACATAGATCTCGTACACAGCGCATAGCAACACAAACAGCGTCTATTGAAAATCAAATTTCCAGACAGATTTTCAAAATATTTTTCTTTTGTAATCATATGGTCGTAAAGTAGATAAAATTTCCGATATTTTCATACCAATCAAGAGGCAAATTAATTAATTTTAATACCTACTTGTAAATAATAGGTGAAAAGGGGGTTCAGATCTTCCCTGAAACTCAGTTAATAGTTAATTTTCAAAATTTGATTTTATGCGAGCTTCATGTCCTCGGCTTTCACATTACCTTTCTAAATCCGAGAGTATGATCTTCTAGTTTGAAAATTATGCATGGCATTGTGTTTTAAATTGTCTTTATTTATCGAAAGACCAACAAATATATCGGTAAAATTCTTCAAGATCTGGAAAGCTCTTTTATTTTGCTATCTTAGTCAATTGATAATTTTTGGAAACTGATAATATTGGCCAAGTTTTAGCAAATTATAAAGGAAAATCTACGAAAAAAAATGGTCCAAGATTTTTATCTGCCATTCAGAATTTTATTTCACTTTTCCAAAATAGAAAGCTTTGGAGCATTCATCATGAAATGCTCTATCCAACGCATGTAATTTTTTGATATTATCTTAAAAAACAAGCGAGTTTTTGCACGCCGAATCGACAAACGGCTCCGGAATCCCCTTAAGAGAAGAATGATAATGCAAAAAGTAAAAAAGTACCTTTATAGCAGACTGACAAATTTCATTTTAGTTGGAAGCAAAAAAAACGTATATTAATGAAAGAATGTTTTACTTTTCTCAACAACAACAGCACATTCTTCACGTATTATAAGAATTCTTATCACTATTCTTATTAATGAGAGATAAATACTCTTATTTCTATCTGTTTGGCATTTTAGTCCGAATCGAAATGGAGTAACAGTGATTTGCAAATAGCATGGAAATTGTAGAATTTATAGTATTTCTATGGGATATCGTCCGATCTTCGTCTGACTCGTTTCAAACTCGCATATATTACGAAAGGTAGAGATAAATGCAAAAGAGATACCGTATAGCGATCAATCTACTCAACCATCTGCGTTTTTAATATACGTTAAATTTTTGCGACATCTGTAGGTTAATTATAATCATCAGTGTATACGTGAACATTTCATAATAATTGTAAATAAAAATTCCATTGACCTTAGATTAGCGTTCAGGTTAAATATCTTCTATAGAGGTAATTTAACATAATTCTCTTTTTCTAATAGTCGATTATTTATACGGCTAGCTAACACTCTGTATACGAGTCAAAAGTGATGGTGAAACAGACTATAGATCGTCTTTCCGCCAGGTAACAACAATGTTATTAGGCGAACCACATGTTTATCTTGGTGATTATTTCTGCACGTGAATTCCTAATTATTGGTTCGTTGTGGTTTTATAATTTCTATTACGCTTATTGCATACACAACTAAATGTAATTACATGCTATTAACTTTTAGTGAGAACTAAGTATTTTTCCTTTCGATAATCAATTAATAGAGAATTTCTATAAGAATTTTTAGTCTTTGAATTGTTTCCGCTTCACACTACCATAGACAAAAACATCTGACCATTGTCCACAAACTATAAAACTTGAGAATTTTCTGAAATAAACGTTGAAATATTTTTATGTGATGAATGTGTCAAGTTTTTGTTGTTGATGAGCTCGCCAATTTTGGCAAATTGTCCTGTTTTTGGTGCTACCAGCTGCATCTTTATCATGACATAACAACAACAACAGCAATTATCAAAAGTTTTGAAGAAATTTCACGGATGTTTCCATAATGTAATTTCCCAATCTCTTGAAATAACTTTGTATGGTGGCTTAATGGATAAATAATAAATTTGACGATTCAACGTAATTTGACAAATATTTCTGCGACATTAATTTCACTGCTTTTATAAATTAATGATTAGAGAAAGCTTAAAATCATTTACCTGTTAAATAATATAGAAATAATTTAATTATTTGAAATGAAATTCTCTAATAAAGGTTTCTCTTTTCGAGTTTCCGTTAAAATCCACCTTCTTATCATCTATTCGTTTATAATCATTATGTCTTTCAGATATTGGACTGTCTTATTGGCATTTAGAAAATACATTGATAACTCATCATAACTAATCAACTGATAGTTTTGTATAAAATAACATAGCGATAATGATGGGTGTACACAGGGTCGGACAGGTAATTACAATAATGACGGTCTTATCAAAGTCACTATCGTTATAGACATTAATTACAAATACCTTTAGGCTTTGGACGATTTTCAATAAAAAAAGTCCCGCTTACAACTCTGTTGTTAATGACTAGTAAAAGCAAAAAAACCTTGTTTTCTTTATCTTTGTGTGCTTGTAGAATATTTTTACCACCTCTATTTAAAAATTAACTACTAGCATGAAGAAATATGGATACGGTAATGGCGAAAGTTGAGCCCTCTCATGATCCTGCTGTTATATTCTTTGTAAATTTTTAAGGGGATTGTTTCAAAATTAAACAGTGTGCTGATTTAAAACACTCCCGTTTCCCAATGTTTTATTATCCCCAGTTGACAGACTCGTTGAATATGAAGAAGAGACGACACAAAGTCGGTCGGTTAGTTGGTTGGTTGCTTGGTGTTTTTCTACTTTGTCCAAGAGTGACTCTTGTTATATTTTTGTTTTTTTTGTTCCCCCCATCATCATCATCATCATCTCGTTCCATCGTTCCCTCGTTATAACTTGGCCGCTTTTCTTTGTCTATATCATTCAGGATGTTGGTAATAAAGTCGATGTTAAATATTTAGCAGCAGTACCAAGAGCTAGAGCTGCTTATTCTCTCGCTTTTTTCTCCACTCTCCACCGAGCACGCTTGTCTTCTTATTTTGTAATTTAAAAGTTTGCCCCAGGATGCTGGCAAAACGTATAAAAGGTGGAGAAGGCGTTAGTGTGTTGGTGTATATGTATATAATATACGCCCGCCTTATTTTTCATATTTATTTTCCTCAAATGACTTCAAACTAGTCTGCATCACAGTTTCGGAACATTAAATATTTTATTAGATGTTATTAAAATTTACGGTGCAATAGGGAATTTGTTTATTTTATGCTTACATGTCATAAATTCTGTAATATTCAAGTAATCCATTATCTCTACCTGAACGATATTCTAGTAAAGGTATATCTATACTTGTAGGTATAGTGTGATGATGAATCTGTTGATGGTTATATTGTAGAAAGAATACAAAGTTATTATATTTAATGATACATGGTTTAGCGAAATTAGAAGACAAATTAGAGAATTATCGCAATTATGACGCAATTTCATAATTTATACACGGTAATCTGTTGGGTAGACGAGCCGCTAAAATTAATCAACCAACATTTACACTTTCCATTTGAAATTATTTTTCTCCAATTTCAAGAATAAAACGATTAGAAAAATGATTTATAGATTGCGGTTGGTAATGTTGCAATTTATTAAAATCTTCAACTGTGTGTGTGTGTGTGTGTGTGTTGTTTAAACGATTGAATAACTTGAATTGAAAGATTGTTGTCGATATTGTCGGAATGCCCAATTGGTTTGTAAACTCTCTATATATCTAGGTACCTATACAGTTAAATTCCTATTGTTTTCAAACTTGACAATCATATTTGGTGTGTTTCTTCGAACGGATGTCGTCCTGTATGATTGAGTGTATTGTCTAGTAGTAGTGTGAAAATTGGTTGAGCGTGACATAATCAACATACCCATAGTCATGACGATGATGATTTTAGATGCGTATCGATGATGTAACAAATCATTGATACGCTGCAATAAATGACAGTATTGAAAACTGAATGTTGCATTTCAAGTGTATTGAATGGGAACAGATTGAAAAACGAATAGAACAAAACATAAGAAAAAAGCAAACAGAAGAAGGATGAGTAGGTAAGGGAGCGACGTTGGTTAGCCGGGATAGATGGATGGTGTTTGTTGTCGTTGTATATAAGGCTGTTTACTACTACTAGTCTCTAAAGGCTCCAACATTTATGTACCGAAATAGGAAAGGAAGATCCTGCGAATAGCTCTTGTGACCACTATACCAAACAGGCTTATCTGATTTGGGAGCTGTCAGTCACGCAATATCTAGATCTTCCTCCACTCGCTCCCACCCCCCTATGTCTTTAGTCTCGATCGACTCGATGGTTTTAGCGTTTCAACTTAATGAAACGTCGTCGCTCGATAATAATAATAATAATAATAATAATTCTAATATGACTTTTGCATCCGTGTTATAGTTAGTTTGTATATGTGCGAATGTTGTCTGATTATAGTCCTGTTATTCGCTCCCTGCAGTCCGCCATGTAAAAATTAGTTCCATTGTAATTCGGCTATAAAGTTTGACCTTTGTAAACCCGCCTTGGGTCTAATAACTGGTAGGCCGACCGATGCTTTTGTTCTGCTAGCCCGCACCCCGACCCACTAGATTTTATCGGCACTCATATATATATTTTATTTTTTTTCCTATTTTTTTTTTGTTGGTTGGGTTCTTATTTTTGCTGGTTTGCCCGCTGCGTACAGATCCAGCAAGCCATGTACTGGCACCTAGACAGTCCACGTTGACTCGACACAACTGCCAGTATATTGTATAGTAACAAACTAGCTAACCGAATCGATGATTGGTCGAATCTCAACACCGATTCGTTGTTATTGTGTTGAAACCAACGATTCGTTTAGAATAGGCGTGTTTAACATTCACTCTATATTCGTTGGATAAGTGATGAGTTTTTCGTATCTTGATTGGTTTTCGTATGTTGTATAAAGCGAGTCCACGTGGACTGTATAACAACCAGCTTGGTATATACTGGCAATCAGGGCGCCATATTTATAAGGGTGAAAGGGGCTGTAGTGAAATCACGCGAGTGGAACAAGGACAGATTCGACCCCTGTTTCAGCTAAAATGAGATGCTTTCTGCCAGGCAGCCATTTTGAGGGTAGTTTTTTGTTTTTTTTTATTTTCTTTTTTTCCATAGATATATATTTTTTTCGTTCGTTGCGAACATGTACGGATCATTTTAGGGGTGTGAGTACAAGCGGATGGAAAAGCAGCGGGGCGCAACCAGGTAGAGTGACCGCCGGCGGCAGTGGCGGTGGTGGTGGTGATGATGGTGAGATCGGGCGGTGTGGGAATACACAACAACCCGCGACAATTTACCCGTATTACATTCACGCTAATTGCAATCACAGTGCTGCCAATTAAAACATGACCTAGTTCACTCTGCCAGATCAGCCACCTCATCGCAAACGGGTGTCAATACGTACTATACATATACTGTTTGTGTCTGATTCTTTTCAAACATTTTCTACAGAGTGTTCGATTTTATAGGCCATCATTATATCCACAGCTATGAGAATTTATTCGCATCTTTATAGTTGCATTAAAACCTTCATATGTAGCCGCTCGTTACTGGCTCATTACCCGCACTTTTAATAATAAACCTATGTATGCCTGAAATGCCACTAATTAGTCCTTCGACATGTACCCGTTTGTATGTATACTACTACACGCACACATACATACAAAAATACATCCAACAATACATACACACACATATACATACAACAATCAATTGGCTGGTGGCGTGTTTCTCAACGCTTCTCTTCACCTTTTTTTTCTCCATGACTGTACGAGCTGCCGGTATTTTCAGGGGTTGTAGGCTTTTTGTAAAAGGGAGTGTGGGGTGTGTGTTAGCGGTTTTGTTGGGCGCGGGGTGGGTGCGGAGTAGCGAATGGCGCGGAGTGGGGAGAATTCCACGCCAGTCGTTTGTGAAGCGCGATAGAGTGCAGATGTGTGTCTGTTCTTAATCCACGTTTACCCATACATCGAAGAAATAATTTAATAAATCGATGAAATTAAGTGAAAGAAACCACAAAATATTAACAATCAATTAATTTATTGTCGGTATTGTGTTTATTTTGATTAATTTAATTCCAGTGGAGTGCTAGTGTTTGTGTGTATGCCTACCATTTGGAAGAATTCTTTTTAGTTTCTTACAGTTTTATTCTAATTGTGCATCATCATCATCATCATCATCTTTTCTGCATTACCAACAAATTTACACCGTTGCCTATTGGATTAATTTCATTCTATTTGAAGACGATTCCTTTGGAACGGGAATCGGTAATAATACCATGTGTTGTTGCTGACGTAAAATGTACCCTAATACAGGAATGAACGCGGCGGCAGCAGCAGCAGCGGTCGCGGCCGCGCGCCATCCGGTAAGTTCTCGTTTCCGGCACGGCAATGGACATCCCACATCCTGGTTGTTCTCTATCTCCTGCCCCACCTCCTTCTTATTGTTGTATAATAACCCCTGTATTAATCGAACTGAAATACCTCCTGGGGGTTTCATTGTATAAATTAATTATACCAACGATTAGTAATTTGGGAGAAATCTCAAAAGTTTACAAAATTCTAAATCGTCGCGTGATCTTTGTTGCTATTATCATTATTATTATTATTATTAAGTGTCCGTGTTGAATAATTGAGTAATTTCATTGACTAATTCCGTCGGGTATTTATTTAAATTTTTGTGTTTGTTTTGAGAACAAGCGTCCTGTTCCAAACATATTTTTGGATGGGAGCCAAAATAATGGAAACGAATCGACAATTGCATGCTTAAATTGTAATGTGTTCTTTGTATATTTGTATACCGGCGGCACAATTCTTGTCAGTTTTTGTGTATTTTTAACGGTTTTAAACTTTTCTTTCTCTATCTATACCTGGAAATCGAAATTTCACAAAAATCAGGGGGTTTTCTAGTCCGATTTAGTAAATTGCGTTAATTGTGTTTGCCTTTTCCCCCATTTCTTCGGTTAAAAATAAATAAATAAACGATTCAACTTATAGTACGGATATAAATGACGTGTTTATTGCAAATTTATTCGCTAAAAGATCTTGTTGTTGACGGTGACAATTTTAGCATTTTGATGTGGCAGAACACAAAGGTCGACGACGCCTTACCGTTATTGTCTTAAATATTAATTACTATACGTTAAATTGAATCCTAAATAGTTTACCGACAAACAGGAATGTAATAATACATGTGGTTTTCTATAGGTAAGCGTCGAGACGTTATCAAATCAACGATATCATCACTCACAGTAGTGGAACAATATGACGTCGACAAGTGTTCTTGTCTTGTTTTTTTTCTTCATCTAGACTTGATCTCTACATTGTTGAGATTATTTTACGGCTTCTTGGATACTTGGATGTTATGCTTGATGGCTTTAGAATTTTTATATAAACTTTAATTATTTTTTTTTAATGATCAATAATGTCCGATTATAATCGTAATGTGAAGATTTCCTTCTTTAATTTATGTAAAGATTGGATTTTTTACAGTCTGACAGGCGCGTCTAATCAAACTTCTTCTATTGAGAAGACGGCAGTTTCCCCTCTATGAACCGCCGTGTTGTATACGTAGATTAGTCACGAAATCCATTCCACAGATTAACACGTGACTAAACTAATTGTCAACAATCACAATCTGTTAAAATTCTAACCATTATTTGGATAATAATAAAATGTAAATATAATTAAAATGTTTATTTGTGTGTGAGAATAACGATGACGACGACGACACGGCGTAATTTTCGTTCGATATTTTTTGGTGTGTAATTTGTGAAAATTAAATCAATCGGACGTCACTCTCCAACTCAACAATGGAAAGATCTGTCAAGGGGTGTCGAGCAAGTAATAAGCGTAAGTTAGATACCCTGAAGCCAAATCCGGTCGTTTCTCCCCCTATTTCTATATAAAACGAGGGTCGTTTTCTCTCATCTCACTCAGTTGTTCTATCTTCGATTCTCCTTTTCTCTTTCACTTCTATTAAAGCAGCAGTCAACTCTCTCCCCTTATTTTATGAGATCTGTGGCTTGAATCTCCCCCTGTTGTTGTTGTTATACTGCTGTTATCCCCCTCTTGCTTTCAATAACGTGGTATATACACCAATGACATTTAGCGTCTGTATTCCGCTTTCACAACTAATTATTGTAATTATCCTAAATTACAGACCGTATATTATATACTTATATAGATACACCTCAATACATAGTATAGTATCGGTATACCTGTAGGTAATAGTATCATTGTCCGACTTTTTTAAAATTGCCGCTAATTATTAAATTTTAAATACATAATTACATGTTATAACAACTTTGAAACTATACACGTGATCGTTTTCAAATAATATTAGGGGAGAGAATTTCTCTATAAACTCAATCTATTTTATAATTAATGAAATTTCAATCATTTTCACTTGTATTGTTGTTCTTCCCCATCATCACCCTCACCCCATACTTGTGCCTGTTTTATTTTTGTTATTTCAAGGATTATACTTTCCGGAACCCTCATGTGCCTCTATCTACCTGCAGGGTTCCCTCTTAAGTATGTATTCATATCAGCTGCTATTTATTGCAGGGGTCGTTTCTTCTAGTGCCCCTTACTGTGTGTACACAGAGTTCAGTTTACTAGATATATATCGAGGGGTTGGAAACTTGCCCTTGTCTGTTTTTGTTCAAACTACATTACAAGAGAGGGGTCGTTTCGATCTCCTTTGAAATTCCCATTTTGTTATCTATTGTTGTTGTGTAGTATTTGAAGTCATATATTTTTCTCGATTCTCACTTTTTTAAAGTAAATTTTTGGCAAGAAAATCTGTTAATAGGCTGCATGAATAATGATTAATAACATACAACAGAATGTTAATATTTAGTGTGTAGGTTTAAACAGGTGTTTTCTATAATAAATATCTAATAATACAAGTTTCCTTTGTTTTATATCCATTTAATAATTGAATTGAGTTATTTATAGAGAAATAAATAAATAAATGATTGAATTTTCGCATATTTTATTAAATTGGAAATTCATTTTATAAATATTCTATAATTTAGGAAATTAAATTTGCAAATTTTCCATACCAACAGGGTGAAAACCGTGATAAATAATTATGAAACAACAAATTTCACTCTATTCATTTTCTATTATTGGCAAATTTCAACCTTTATCTGTTTAGCATTAAATACAAATTATTCGATCATAAACTCTAATTATAATGAAATTCAAGTCAGTTTAATTCTGTTTTAGTTTTAAGCATACTATATCAAAGGGTATTAATTTAACAAGCTCGATAATATCAATGGTGTACAAGGGTCTCATTATTTTTCTTCTAACATCCATTTATTCAGATTTACATTGATGTGTAAGGTCATTATGTTGAAGAAAAAAAGTTTTAATAGATTTCTAAATGTGAGTTGGGCAAATCTCCAATTCGTCAATTTCCCATCGATATTTCAATCATTTTTTTTTTCTTCTCTTTCGTCCACTCGTATACCTATATCTATATGCATATTTATAGATTGAGATCTAATGGAGGCGTTTGTTAAATGAGAGCATTATGTCGTAATGAAACTTTTTGTTACAAAACTTTGCAAATAATTGGCATGGTTTCCAGATAATATTCAACCTTCTAGACTTTTAAGAGTTAATTTACCAAATAACAATTTCGTTGAGATTGCCAAAAAGTTTTTAAAACAAAACGAATCGGTGTAATTGTAATTATTTCTTATAATAATAAGAGATTGGTGTAATTGTTGGCAGTTGACTAGAATGACAACTATTTAGCGTATTTACAATTTCTCTATTCCTATTAGCGTTAGAGCCTTTAATCGTGGATATCTTTCCAATTTAAAATCTATTTATTATCTTATTATGAAACATAATAGTTTACAATATCCGTTAATTGATCAATGATTTTAATAGAGAGTTAAACGCAATCTCATAAAATAAATATTTATAATCTTCGTTTGATCATTTATACAATTATGTTTTGAAATTAATGAAACTAAGCCAACCCAATTCAATATTTTTAATAAATTGATAATTCACAAAGGTAAAGGATAAATAATATTGAAGATGGTGACAATCAATTTCCATTTTTTTTTTGTAAACTCGCAAAGTTTGTATTTAGAAGCAATAAACCACCATCCAACTATTTTTGTTATCTAAAAATTATTCATAAATTCCATTGGCGAAATATGCTTCCAAACAAATTGTATGGCCGAGTTTTTTCGATGTTATGAATACGATCCTTTAAAAAACGTGGGATATGTGTGAAGGAAATGTTCAAAGAATTCAATAAATTGGAACCAACTATCGTTTACAATAATGTTCAATAAATAAATTCTTCGAATAAATACGTTTTGCAACCACCTGAATTTGTTGAAAAGATTTACATCAATTTAGACGTTTTTTTCGAGTTGTTTTTCTTACAACAGTCTTGTGATATTGTTGATATGAGCCCAATTCTCTCACGTTCACCCCCCTTGAACGTACATCAAAAAACAGTTTTCAACTTCCAAATATAACTTGTGTAATTATCCACTAGACAACTGTTGTATAGTCTTGTTTATGGTTAGGACTTGTAAGAGTTATCTTCACCCTTCAACACCCTACAATTTATTCCTTATCTCTCTCTGTCTCTGCGTGAAATCTATTTTAGGATAGAATTTGAGATTTTCAACATTTATCCAGCATAATATTATCGGAATTCCATTGGATATGTTTAGTATTTTGGTATATTTTGGAAAGTGACGTATAGTTTGTGTTATTTAAATATGTATTGAATGATTATAAAAATAGGAATCCAATCGACCAGATAAATAGACAAATACCAGAATTTGTCGAAAAAATCGATAATAATAACAACAAAAACGACAAAAAAGAAAACTCATCGATAAATATATCAACTAATGATGAGACGTTTTATTTTCAAGTGGTGTCATTTGGACGAGTTTCAAGAGCCGTCGACGCTGTATCATCTCCTTTTACACACACACACACATTAACAAACATAGATGGGCACATATACGTTTAAAACACATATATGTATATAAGTACTTGATTGATTCCAGTGTTAACATTCTGCTCGATTACAACACGTTGTTTTAATTAGCAAAACTATGTTCGATTTATGTAATTGACAAAAAAAATCGTGTTCTGTGGTTGGGGGGCGAAAAAAGTCCACTTGGCACCGTTTCAAGTGGTTTTTGAAAATTAGGCGTCTTGTTTTAATTTTAGGTGATTTTTCCTTCTGTAATTGTGGTGGAAACGATGCTGGGCTGAATAATAATTATATCTAGTATAGTGTGAAATTAGTTGAATTTTTCCTTGTTATTGTTTGTTATAGTTTATGGTCTAGCAAATAAAACAAACAGAATTAACTCATGACCTTGTTTATTCTACTATCATTGAATAAATTAATATCAAGTCAATAGACAATTTATGATAAACTGAATTTGGGCAAATGTGCCCCAAAGTTGACGATTGATCAGCATTTAATTAAGTTCCGATCATAGATTGATTAATAATTAATTGGTTCGGATATATGTTTCTATAATAACAATCACTGCAAGTGTTTTTTTATTAATGTTGTTATTACGACAGGAAGGGGAGTTTTATTTCGAAAAACCTCAATATCCTATTTCCAAATAATATTAAATAAATTAAAGTATTTATTTAATTTTTGTTGTAAAGTTGCGGTTTATTCTCTCCGGTCGTATTAACCTCAAGTCGAAAATGAGACGATAAGATGAACAAGAATTGGTGTGGTTGTTATACTAGACACACACACACATACATAGTTACATACATACACAAAATAAATCAAGATCGTTATTCGACCTCTCTCAATCTTGTCAGGATGGTTTTCAAGTGGAAAACGTCTCAAGAAAACTTATCTCTATCTATCTGTCTGCGATCGCCTTATTCTGTGGACGATTTGTGTTAATGTATTGGAGAGAGTACGTATGAATTTGTGGGGAAAAACTAGTGAGAAATTGGAATTGGACGATATAATATTATATAAAGTTTTCTCTCTGATTTTATGAGATCTTTCAAGATGTTACGTTAAATCTTATTAAATAAATAAAACGTCCAAATATGTACAAGTATTTGCTCTTTGTAAATATTATAGAAAAGGATCGTTGTGTATACATATATGACGCTGTAAAATAAATTATAGAACAGTCAATACAACCGTATTATCTTTTTTTGATTTCGAAAAAAAAAAGTGTAAATTGTTTTATCTTTACAATAGATTACTTTAGGTGTTTGTACAGTGTATTAACACATTATTTATTTAACGTATAATTATCAAAAAAACAAAGAAAAATTCCTCGCTCTGGTAAGTAAATATTTGAAGAGAGCTTGACACTTGAACAACAACCGGCTAGTGTTTACTATAGCCTTTCGCAAGATACCTCTAACAACAACAATAATAACGAGAAAAAAGCGATATTTTTTATAAACAATTGATAAAAAAAACAACAATATTCTCATAATTTTACACATTTACTTGATGATAACAATAATAAAATCGATGACGACCTACACTTTCATTGTAGATAATTAAAATCAACGGATCACTAGATAATTGCAATTATTGTTATTATATGAATTGTAGAGATTAATAATATGGTTTTGATTCCATGTCCACTTTCACTGATGCGTCCATTATTAGAAACGATCCCATCTAACAACTAACGTAACCATCAACAGAACTAGTGATAGTGTGAAACGAGGTGTATTTCCTCGCTCCACCAAACCGTAACTAATTTGATACTTATTTTGTGTGTATATGTGCTTTTTATTTTATATGTGTATTAGTGTGTGTGTGTGTGGAGAAATATCGTTTACATGGTCTCTGCAACCATGACGGTGTTATCGTTGAAATTACTCGTTTTACTATTATGTATGCAGATGTGTAATTAGTGATAACAACTAAACGTATTCAATAACACAAAAAAATTTAGTCCATTTTCGATCAAAATTAGTTGATAATATTATTTATATAATAAATTACAATGGATTACTGGGCAATTTCCAAACTATATGTTGCAAGTTAATTATAAATTGTTTATTCCCGATTCTGTAGTGTTCGTAGTGAAATTTCCATTACTATTATTGTATTATAAAATAATGATAAGAGAGAGGCAGGACAATATATATATTATATATGTGTATGTGTGTGTGCATCAGTAGCATAACAATACGGCGTTGGAAGGTTGAGTCATTATTCGTTATGCTCAGATGGAATCCGGTTGATATTCGTAATCCGGTAGCTAAGTAGATTACGGTGTTCACCATGTTCCCACGATTAGTGGGCCGTTGGAACAGTTAATCATACAGGACGGTACTTAAACTACCTAAAACAACTGCTTCCAAATCCTATCTAAAGATATGTATTGTTACATCATATAGAGAGAAAGAGAGAGAGAGAGATAGATAGAATAAGGTCCATTCACAACTATTACACATTGTTAGATCATCCTCCTTATTACTAATTACTTGGACTGTTTCACTAAACTATAAACTTGGGTAGGTTTTCCTTCTCTATGTTATAACAATGTCGTTCATCTTTGTTACATTAAACACAGACATAGAACAGAATCGCCAACATAATTACACTTTGTTGTGTGGGAAATTAGCCACAAATAACATTGTTTGCTGTTATAAAGTTATAATGTTTTAATAATAAACTACATGTTTATTTTGTTGTTTCTTTCGTATTTATAGAATTGAAAATTATCAAAAAAATTGTTAAAATTTTAAATTTATTGATTTTCTGGTCGCGTCCACCGTTTGGAATTTATTCGATTTTTATTGTTCTATAGCCTTTAACCGAGTTGAAAGATATTTATAAGTATACATAAACCGTTTATTGTGCAACCACAATAATAACCGCAAACCTTGATAAATGAGCAAATGGTGCGCGCAATCATTCTCTTTAAGATTAAAGTTTTATTACACAATTTTTGTTATACGACAGATACAAGTAACTGCACAGAACAACAACAAAAAAACAACTACAACCAACTTTAATAGTGCTAATAGAGGACGACATTAAGTAGCAAGATGTTGTTCGGTTGTTGTTGTTGTTGTTGGAATTTTATAGCTTGAAACTTGAACAGCATAACGGCTTTTGATCGTTCGTTTTTCTTCCGCTCCTTCTTCATACTCGAAACATTGTTGTATATTAATCATCAACAGAAGTCGTTTATCGATTCGAATCAAAACGTGACATCGAATCGGATATATATTTCATCTCTCCCTCAATATTGTGGTTGTATATATATTATATAGATGATGGTTGATGATCGAAATGTTTTTGTTGTGCTGCACGAGTTCCGTCCATTAACCCGGTAAATGTTGCACGTCATTTATACCTTTCAACATATACTTCCCCGTTTCTCAAGCTTCAACTTGAAGTTTCACTATTTTTTCAAGAAAACAACAACAAAAAATCATAGATCTTATAAATATATTGCAGCAGCACCAATGTGTTCTCGATTGTTTCACCAATCCCGAACAATCAGATAAATTCCAAACATTTACCGGATTTGCGGTTGTAGCCTGGAGTCGTCTTGAATACGTATACCTACGTATAACACACAAACACAATCTATTGTATTCTTCCAGAATATCTCGTTCGTTTTATCTATAATCTTCGATGTATTTTGATATTGTTCAAGTGCCTCGATTTGATTTAATTGGATGATAAAAGGTCCCGATATTCCCTATAGAAATAATCTTGAATTGTATTTATCGTATCGTTACCATTTTATTTGATTTTTACAGATTATCCGATATTGTCATTTATGTGTCACATAAATTCCAACTTACGACAATTGAAAAATCATACGTTGAGAACTTGTCGTTGTTTGGACATACTTTAATCGATATTTAAATCCATTTTATACCGAACTGGACACGTTAATTAACCTGATCGATAATGATGGCCATTTCCAATTCTATTAAAACTTGTTTTTATATTACATTTTCTTATTTTATTGTTATTGTAATTGGTTTGGTGATTTAGATTTCCATTTTGTATATCCGTACACTTACACAATGTTGTGTTAATGACAAAACGAAAACGGGTATCATCGGATCTCATCCGAGGCTGCTGTACTACAAGTTGGAGAGCCGGTGTGGTCTGTGCGGCTAAACTACAGTGAGCGGTTTGTGGTTACATTCTCTATTTCTATCTTCTTCTAGCTCGACCACAAGCCCCTTCAACGGATGACCGACCACCCTATTTTGGTACTGCCACCAACATACCAAACGTGTCCTATCTCTCTACATATTGCACGTGTCTCGTTTCAACAAAAACAGAAAAGGGGAGACATTGAGATAGAGTGGAACGGTTATCTTATCATTGACACAATATGCAGGGAATGTATTGAGAGACACAAAGCACACCCCTTAATGTTTTACTATATGTGATTTTATTGGGACTGACTCAGCACAAGTGTCTTTTTCTTTCCTATTCAATCTGTCTGAAGCTTTCAAGATATATGAGCAAGATATGAATAAAATCTCAAACATTTCGGGTGGCTTTTCTGGGGACTGTTATTTTGTGTTATTCGATAGAAATAAAGATGTTTCATACATAATATCAGTAAGGCTTTTAATGATGATGATGTTGATGATGATAACGTAGCGAATTTTCCGTTTTGAATAATTCTTGCAAGTTTATTGTACGATTACATGTTTTTGTTTTCATGTTCTTCATGTTGCAACAATGTCTGTATACAATCAATTTCCTTACATTGTTCCCAAGTTCATTGTACGTTTTATTAGAATTGTTTTATTTTTGGATATTATGCAGTTATGATAGATATCTTTGCAATTTTTATTATAACCATTTAGTATAATAGAGAATTATTATTCCGATACAGTTCATTAAATATAAATAAATATAATGGAATTGGTAATTGTGTTAGCAGAGTCCTTGGAGTGTGGTTTTAATAGATTTAAAATTGAATTGATTATCCGTAATCGTCGATTTATCCAAGGAAATTCCAATAAATAATAATGACACAGCTAATATATAAATGGATATGTCCCACTTTCAAACGATAAGGGTTAAAGTGTCAATTTCAAGTTGGTATAGTCAATTTCAAAGGAAGAAGGGTGTTTAGAAGTTGAAAGGGGCTGTGTGATGATGGTAGTAGTAAAGTGGGTTGCTCTAGTTGTATACAGGTATATGATATTGAACGACATTTGGTAAACACATCTACACATATGAATTGTACTAGTTGTAATTTAAGGGTTGTGAAATAGAGGGGTGTTTTATAACTGTACCTAGGGATGTATATTTTTTTGAGTATGGGCAGGTGGTTGATGTCAATATCGTTTAGTAATCCACATGGGATCGTGTTTATATCAGATGTATTCACCGAAAAGCTTCTAGGAAGTCGTAACAAATTCCAAACGAATAGTTTGAGTGCTTTGCTAAATTCAACAGACCTCTAAAATGTATAGTATTACAGTTTCGATGGGTTTGCCGCTATTCGTATTGCGGTCGGCAATTTAGTTATTTGCTACTCTTGTATTTCTAAAAAAGATCTTATTTTATATTGTTTGTTGTCTCATTCAATCTTTAACAAAGAGAAGCTTTTCGGTTTAAATTATTTCGATTCAATATTAATGGATACAAAAAACCGTACTAAATTGTTTACTAGTACCCTATAATTTTCGTTATACCTATCAAATGTAGTAATTTAGATTTTAGGGTATCACATTGGTTTTATCGGTGAGGAAATTAACCGATAATTTATATGCGGTAAATAATACGATTTAGAACACCCATGGTGAATATCTTTGTGTGTATTATACAGATGGATTACGTTGATTTTATATTATCAGATATAGGATAATAATAAAAACAGTTATTAACATTAACAAATTATGAAAATTTATCCATAAAAGTACTGCAGAGAAATTCGTTTATAATATCAACTAAAATAATCATAATTGATACATACATTAGTGTCCCATTAAAGTTTAATTTTATTGTTGTTACAGGTAGGGCAATTTCCACTTTCACCATTTAGGCCTAAGAGTGCGGTAAAGTATTATTGTATTTTCTATTATGTGAAATTTAAATAATAGTAATGAAAATAACAAAAATTAAAGATAAAGACATGTATCTATCAAATTTACAATAAATTATACTTTGTCCATTAAAACTCGTTCGACTTAACTAGATGTAGGTATGTCACCTAAGTATTCGACTGGGCAAGTTGAAATGGACGAAATATGTTACTTTCACTCGATAAATTATGTATTAAATATAAGAATTACATGTCGAAATCTTTACCGCCTCTATTTTAACAATTAACGATTATTATTTTTTGTATTGGTGTGTTGTAATAACAGAGAATTATCTAATAATCGTGCTTAAATTTGCAATTTTGATCAATAATCTGATTTATACGTGGAAATAAATAGCATAAAGAAGAAAAGAAGTGAAAGTCTCCTATTCATTTGTAATTCGTATGTAATAGTGAAACAAAGACATTAATCATTTAATTAGTGTTGTATTATGGATGTGATAATTAGTAAGAGACGGTCTCTCTAGTCCTCTGCCCCCCTCATTCTCTTTATTTGAATAATCTCGATACGACTACACAGTAGCTGTTTTAATTACACATAGCTGTCATGAATACGAAATGTTACTTATAATTCCATCTCTGTCTCGATGGTTAGGGTCTTTCCCCTTTTCAGTTTTAATTTCATAATACACACTAGAAGCCTCCAATTTCAACCCTTGAAATTTGTATGTTTTTAATGGATCAATTTTTTCTATAATCTCTTGCTCAACAATATTATTCCCCTTGGTTGATTTATTTTTATTTTTGTTTCTTCTCGTCTTTCATATATAACATTGCTGTATCGTGATTGTTTCCTTTTGTTCCATTTTTATTTACTGTTTCTACTTGGGAGATGCCAAACCAAACATATGCTTTGGATAAAATAATGTTGCCCCCACACTCGTGCTTTTAAAAACAAGTTGAACTCAAAGAGAAAAGCAACAACAAAATAAAAAAAAACACAATGATGATGATGATGATGATAATAATAAAACAACAATTTACATTACACTACACGGCTGGAGAAAAAGAGGCTTCTTTTAATACAACAAGAATGGAAACAAGATTAAATAAATACAAGGTGTGGTCCGACACGACACATTTGTTTCAGTTTACAATTAAAACAAGACTGAAGAATTGTTTGTACACTTGGGTCTGTGCCCACAAAATCAACATCAAAATAAACGATTTTAGACATATGCATTTAAACGAACAGTAGCTTTATATCTTCGTTGGAATAATAAACTTCTCATTAACTATATCTATAGGTATAATAGTGGTGAATTATTCTATCAAAAATTGTTTATTTCTATTACTTTTGAAAGATAATAAGAAATTTGTATTAAACTATGTCTAATTGATTTTCTAAAATACAACACGTTCTTATTAAAGTTTGCATGTCTACAACCAACAAACCAACAGTGCGTGCAGTTTGAGTGTGTAAATTCTATAATTTTTGTCAATTTTTTTCGCTCAAAGCTATAAAACAAAATAATTTCACATGGCTGTTGTCTCATTAAAATTCTCTGGAGATCATTTTTGTTCCAGATCCTTAAATCTCAACAATAATCGTTGTCTTTGCACACTTGTTTATATTTTTTTTATCTGTCCCAATTACAATCATAAAATATGCTAATTTATTATAATTTTGTTGTGTTTTTTCTTCGTTTTGTGTCGCCTTTTTGGTCGTTCGCTTTTTAAAATGAGTTGGCTTTGTGAATTATTCGAGTAATTTCAGTTGGAGAGAGAACTAAAGCCGCGGATTATTACGTTGAGAGAAAATTAATTAGCCATGACATTCCTGGTGGTAGTGGTGACTGTATAGTGGTAGAAGTGGTGGTGGTGGTGGTGGTGGCGTCAGTTGATAGAAAATAATTATGCGACATTTCATCACGTATTTCGCTAAGTTGAATACGAGTTTTCTTCCTCAACGATCGTTGGCATTCTTTGAATAATTATAGTTAATTATAATCGTATCCGTCAAGGCTTTAAATGAAATTCTCATGTTTTAATGGGAAATTTTTCAAAAATCTCTCTTTAAAAACAATTTTTTTTCTCGAATTTTATAATTAGATAGAATTGATGATCTTGTAAATTTATTCAAGTCAATCAACGTATACGTAAATGTAAATGATTTTAACAACATGTTGATTAGTTATTAGTCAACAACTGATTTGCGGCAGATTGTACGTGTAATTACCCACTAATGATTGTCATCTCATCTCATAGCTTCGAGCTCTGCATACAACAACAACAACAACAACAGAGTATGTTACATTGACATGCCTATTAAGATGATACACTTCAATTCAATGGGATAGGCCGGCAATCTGTTTAAATCACTGTCCAGCACTTT
>JAZBGW010000373.1:14017-27334 GCA_037464815.1 Mylabris variabilis | reverse complement strand
CTATAATTCTAATATACATATTTTAAAATTGCTGTACAGTACGCAATGTTACCCTAGAAGGAAATACGTTGAAATCATTATCATTAACTTTTATTCTATTATAAAACTGTTTACATAAATTTCAAATAACAATAGTTGGGATTTAAATGAAACTATTTATGTCCATTGAAAAAACTATAAATTCGCATCAATAAACTGCCATTGTTTCAATCATAATGCACAGCTAATTGATTGAGTCGAGACATTATAATTATAGGACAAATAATAAATATTTTAATATAATAAAAATAATCGCAATAAAACCAGCCATAATAGAATATTATAATCAAGCATCCATCATCCATCATGTAAATGTTATTTTTTTTTTCAATTTCAAAAGTAAAACAATATTCATAATAAACAAAAAGAAAGCAATTATGCAAAGATATCGATTCGTTTGATTGGATGTACATGTAGAACGGATAAGATTCTAAAAGATTATAGACACATACATATATATTTTTTTGTTTTTGTTTCAATATATACAAATGTAAATATGAGCAAAACTTGATGTGTATACAAAATAACACAATTGTACAAACACCAAGTTCCACACAGATTCTTCCAATATTTTGCCATTTCTTTTATTTTTTTATTTTTTTTCTAAATAATTATTTTATTATTAAATTAATATAATATTGAAAGGATTAAAAATTACTCACTCCACACGTAATTAATTTTGTCAAAATAAACGCTTGCTGTTATTTTTTTATCCTGTTAAATACTGCATATTCAAATATAATTATCAGTATTTAGTGCTAGTAGTAGTGTTGCTATAATAATTATTATTTAAAAATCATAACCATTATAATCATAATATAGTATATAAAGCATCAATTAATAATTTCTCAGTCTCTTTAATTATAAATTTTGATAGCTTTTTCTAAATAATTAAAACGTGACCGTTTTGGAGCTTTATTCACATGATCTAATCCTAACCATGGTTTCGGACTTCCTAAATTTATTAATTAATAATATAAAAATTAATAATATAAATAATTAAAATAATAATAATAATACCTTGATTAGGTGATGGTCGAAAATCAGCTAAATTAACGATATATTCATCGTCTTGTAACACTTGTTGTCTACCCATTGCAACAATTGAGAATTTATATTTTTCAAATTCTTTATCTGGTACACCTAAACGTTTCTGTATACGTTCTTTAACTTTTGTAAATGGTTCACCTTGTTTGATTTTCATTAAAAATGGTATACCAAATGTTGAGAATACTTCTTTTTGAAAATGTGCACATGATATTAATAATTCATCATCTTGTATAATTAATTCATCTTTTGGTATTTCTTCAATACGATAAATTTTCGCTGTACCAACAACTAATTGTTCTAATAATGTATTCTCACTTGGACCCAACGATACTTTATTACAACTAACTTCAGTAAAACTAAATTCAAAAATAAAAACATACACACTTACACAAATAAATATAAATTAATGAAATAAATATTACCGTAATTTGCCTGTGCTATTTTCTCCAAATTCAATTTGTTTTTTAGCTTCTTCTAATAGATCAGCAACAGTACCACGTTTATTTGGATATAATATCAATTCCTTCTCTTCTATCACATTCGGTCCCAAATAAATACATTTAAATTGTTTCTTATTTTCTAATTCATTAACACGAATACTTAATTGTTGATAAAAGATCTTCTTCGGTGCTTTTGGTTTTGTAAACACTAATAAATCTTTTAATGTACCTTCAAATGTACAACGTAATGGATGTCCTGGTGTATCTTTATAACTAGAAGAGATTGAACTTTAATTTGAATTTTTTTACAATTAGTAAAATATTTTAATCGAATTATTAATGTTAAGGTGCCAGTAGACGATCTGGCAAAGTGGCAGATATCTGCCCGTTTCAGTTGACAGATACGTCTAACTACTGTGCCAGTTGAAGACAGATATCTGTCTGAAAAATTGTCAGGCATCTGCTGCTCGTGTCTGAATTTCATCTGTCACTTCCTAAACAAATATCTGGCAATTTGCCCAATCGAAATTTCAAACGGCCAGATATCTGACAAAATTTGAAAGACGATTATTTTCTTGCATTTTTTGGTAGAGATGTTCTCTATCGTATTTACTTTGAGAAATTCAAAATTATTTTCTTAATTGCTAATGAAATAAATAAACACTGAAAAAAGGGGTTGAAAGCATGCAATTTTTCTTCAAACAGTCGCCACTTGCTGAACTTTTTTATCTTTGGTACCTATCTTTGTCTGTCTTCTTAAGGAAAAATTGCAAGACAATTCATTGTTTTTTAAAATATTGTCCCACAAAACATCTGGGGAACAACTAAGACCACCACCAGACAAATTCTAATCAAATTATGTTATAGAAATTTCTTTTTCCAAAGGCAAATTTCAAAAAAATTCATTTTGTTAAAATATTGATCCATAAAATATCTGGGAAACCACCAAGACCACCCCTCAGATCAGTTCTAATCAAATTCGCCCACAAAATATTTTGTAAAGAGAATTTAGTTGATCACAAGAAGCCGCGTACCGTTCTCGGGAAGTCGTTTTTATCCGACTCGATTCGAAACGAGAAAATAAACGAATCTCTCAAGTAACATTTATCAGATGAAAAATAGCAGATCATCTAAATGGACCGGGTCAGATGCATGCCAGATATCTGACTTCTCTATGGCAGATGAAATCTGCCCTAAAATCTGTCACAAGTGTAATCATTGCAACAGATATCTGCCCACCGAAACGGACAGATATCGGCCACTTTGCCAGATCGTCTACGGACACTTTTAATGTATTTACTTTTTTTTATATATTATTTAAGAAGTATGGTATGTATGTATATGTATAAGAGATATACTTTACCTTTGGCATTTGAAAAATTGTAATAAATATGGATCTGTACCGACACGTTGTGCAACAGCTCTAGCTAATTGATCATATGTCATACGTTGTGATAATTCCATTGTAAAACCAGGATCATTCGGTGTACATTTATCAACAAATGTTACTTCAACACGATAAAATAAATCTTTAAAATAATCAACACATGTTGGAAGATCAGAAAATTCTTCACGTTCCTCTTTCTCAAACAATATAATATCACCATCCATTAATTCATCTAAAACCTTTTCTAATGGATCATTTAAATTTGTAATTTTCTCAATCATATTAGGCCTAATTTCTTCATATAATACTAATTCTGTATCAGGTGGGAAACCAGCACGTTCATTTAATAATGGTATTAAATCATTTAATTTACTATTAACTGGTAAATAACTATGTCCACAATAATGAATTTTCTTTTGTTTTGGATCGTACATTTTAAAAAATAATAAAACATCTGTTTCTTTATCAAAACTTGGTAATGCTGTTAAACCACTATCAGGTGGTAATAATTCCAAGAAAATTATCCATGGATTTTGATTTTCAGCCATATCAATAACAGCTTTATGCATCTCAGTTTCTAAATCTAATATACTTGGACGCATTGTTTGATTTGAACGTTGACTAAATGGCCATGGTCGTATTTGTTCACTTGGATATTTAAATGCATCAGATAACATATCTAACATTTCAGCAACTGTTGCCATCTTTTTAATTTTAAATACACGAAATAATGGCCTATCTGGATCATATAAATCATTACCTTGATGACCATCAAAACTATCTTCTAATAATACATTTATAGTCATATATAAATGGGCTTCATTACGTTCTTTACGTCGTACTTGTTCCATTCGTTTCTCTTCAGCTAAACGTACAGCCAATTCACTTGGTATATCAGCATCTGTTACCTCTTGTAAAACATTTGGTAATTCTGAATCACGTATATAGACTAACATATAAGCATTTGTACAATGCTTTACTGTCATATTCATATCTTCATCATGTCCACCATAATTATGTTCGATTGCCTCTTGTTTTGTACAACGTGACACAACATCATCATCAAATTTACACCATTTACCATCACCTATTATAAATCAATCAAATAAATTCAGTTAATCAATTAATTAATCAAAATTTGATTTACCTTTAGGATTGATGAAAACAACATAATGACCACCATGATTATCACCAGAATGGACTAGAACAGCATGTAATGTATAATTGGCTGGATTATTTGGATCCGGTTCTTGTAAATATGCATCTAATGATATTTTCTCATGGAATTCAAATCGATCATTAAATTTAACTGAACAATCTGTTATTGGATCATATTGAAATCTCATTAAATGTAAATGTAATACAGGTGGAAATGCTGAGAATATAACACCTTTTTCAGCATCTTGTAAACCATGTTCACCAGCATCATATTTATTATCACCATCTAATGTTTCTTTTGCTATATAATCTTTGAATGATTCATCAACTGAAGAATAATAGAAAACAATAAATAAATAAATTAGTAAATTAATTAATTAAACTTACTATTCTTTTTGCCTTTAATATTAAGTTGAATATCGTAAAATGTTTCAGAACGTGTACTTGAATAATCGACATTTTTACAACGTATATAAGATATCATTTTGCCTTCAAATAATTTAGGTACAGTACCCTCAACACACGTACCTTTCATTTTACTTTCTAATTTATCTAATAAGACTCTAAGAAATTCTTGTACATCATGTTGCATAAATGAATCTAATGTTTCCCAACCGAAACTCTTTGTTAATTTCTTTGTACCAACTGGTTTATCACAAAATTGTAATTCATGAAAAACACGTTGTAATGCTAATGCAACTGATTTTGTTGAATCATCAGATTCTGTTGGCATTTTATATACAGCTTTACGTAATTGATTTGTAAAATATAATGTTTGTAATAATGAATTCATATAACATGTTGCACCTTGATTTTTTAAACCAACATAACCTGTGTGTTTTTTACTATCCCATGATACACCATGTGGTGCATCAGCAACAACATGTACTTCTAATGTTATTGCATCATCTTTTATATAACCTTTTTCTGGATCCAAAACATCATTCCATGTCATAAAATGTGAAAATCCCCAATCATTCTCTTTCGAATAGAATAAATGTTGGATTTTACGTGAAAATGGTTCACCATCAGGACGTACAGATAATAAACGTAATTCAGCAACAGCATAACATGACCATGAACTAGATTCACTTTCACCATTACATTGAAGAAAGAAACCAAGAGAACGTTGAGCTGTACGATCTTGACCATGACTATTACGTGGCATTACCATTATTTTCCATGGTAAATTACGTACATAACATGGTGGAGACAATGCTGAATCCTAAATATTCACAAAAACAAAAAATTATTTAAATTTAAATCAAAGCATGCAAATACAAAAAACGCATTACTATTGGTAAATTGCCAAATTTATGTAAATTAAACTAAATATCGTTATTAAAGAACGGATAATTCTCTACAGAAGCTAAATACTTCATAATCTTTAAAGTTATTCCAAAACAAATTTGAGATTTAAAAGGAAAAGAAAATGTGAATATTCTGTTATTTTTGGTAAAATCTCAAAAAAACTATTCCAACTAGGGAAAATATTTAAATTTTAAAAACTCTCCCAAATAAAGACATTTAAATAGAAATCTGGCATTTCCATTAAATTGTAATAATTGACTTGCATTGCTCAACACCTACAATTTCATAAATTTTGAAACAATCTAATAAAAATATAAAGGAAATCATTTCAAAAATCAAATACACAACTATTCAATTAAAGTATTAATTTAACTAACAATTAAAAATTTCGAGGGCCTTTACACAAATTTTATATCTGTAATATTACACTTGTGGCTGACCTTTGACAATCAAGGAAATAATTCTAATCTAATCAATAAACAAAATAGATATTTCATTAAATTAAATTAGAATTACATGCTCTATCAATAAGGTGAGAATTCATATAATGATTCACCCACAATTTTACAAGTTATCAATGGGTCTGCAAAAAAGACTTGTTTATAAATTTCCTAATTTAAAAGTCTTCAAAAATCATCCTGTATATCATTTTTCCCTTAGAATTATTGATTGCTATTAAATTATTCGTATAATTTACCAAGGGATACACGTTCATTATTTTAAAAAATATATATATATAATCAACCATTTGAATAAAACATCTTACAACAACCGATTGGAATTAATAAATTTTGTTATAAATTTTACAAAATTTGTATTTTCTTTCTCAATAATCATCATATAAATGATTTTTCTATATTTTTAAACAAGCCGATAAGTTTATCAATCTGCATAAATATTTCTCATAGTCAACTTTTCTTTACATAAATAGAAAAGTTGGAATGTCAAATAATATGTATTATTTCAATAATTTTTTTGTTTTTGTTGCGTAATTACCTTCAATTTACTGAAATTCTGCACAGTATAACGAAATGTTGCCTCGGATCTTGCCTCATCCTCTTCCATATTAGCATCTTGTATTGACATATTAGGATCTGGTTGTGGTCCAATTATAACATCACCATTCTGTGGTGTTTGATCCATTTCATTACCACCAGTGTCAATTGATTCAGTTGTTGTTACTTTGGTATTTACAAAAAACAAAACAATTAAATTGACAATAACAAGTTTGTTGGTTTTTAATCGCGTTACCTTCTTGTGTTTCCATCTCCTCAACATCATTATTTGGATTATTGTGTGGATTTTCGTCGTTCCTTCGATATTGTCCTGTGACGTGGTTCATATTGACGGATGGTGGCGTTTTGGCCGCCCCCGTCGTTGTTACTGTCGTTGTTGTTGTAGTATTTGTAACTCTTGTTGTTGTTGTTAATTTTTCTTTATTTGAGAAACCGAATAAAACAACACCACCACCACCGCCACTACTACTTTTATTCTTTTTATTATTTACAATTTGTTGATCTTTATCTGTTATTAAACAATTAATATTTATATTTTGATTATTACCAGGTGGATTATTGATGTTGGTTTTTGTTGTGGTGCCAGTAGAGGAGACGGTAGTTAATTTAACAAAATGTTTACTCGTAACGCGACCAATTCTTGCTGTTTTTTATACCCTCTATTAGAGGGCTGTACACAAAGCACATATATTGAAATTTATTAATAATCGATTATTTTTGTATTATACTCGATTTTTCTTTCAATCAAAAAAACAAAAACAAATAAACAAACAATAAAAACTAAAAAGGAGACAATTCTTCTATACCAATATGACACGTGACGGTACCTCTTGATTTATTTATAATAGTCACTCAATAATATACTTACAAATATTAACTTGAATTTTATATAAAATAACTCTATTTATTTATTTATTAATAAATAAATTGAGTTTTCTTTATTTGAATTTATTTATTTTTGTATGATTGCCAAACGTTCCATTCTCACGGAGAAAATAAACAAAATGGTGGCATTTTCACGATTAATCCACCGTTGCCACAATGATAAACAATAACCCCTTTAATAATTCAAACCACAACATTTAAAATGACACAAAATATAATAATCATTCTTTAACAAACATAAATACTCAATTTTAATAATATTATGTAGTAATGATGTAGAATTTTAGTTGATTTAATTTTAATTAAATAATCGTGCTTCAATTACTGTGATGTTTTGTAGGAAATTTTCCACAAATCGGCAACGTTGCACAAGATGGAGATACAAAGTCAAGGCTACCAAACAATGATTTGATTAACTTAAAAATCACTAAATTTTTATGGAGCTACAATTAGCCTCGACAGTCCGACCCGGTAATTTAGAGATATTTGAAAAATTATAAGTGTTTTTGAATAAAAATGAAAGTATTTCGAAGTGAAAGTTGGATTATGCAATTCCTAACGATTCTTGAAATAGGAAAAGATTCGCTCTTCGTTTTCATTTTTAGTAATAATTTCAATTGTCTTATTTTAGTAGAGAAAAATTTGTGAAATTTTCGGTAAAAAATGGCGCGACTACAAGAAAGCGACATTGATGTATTATTATGTAAGTGCTACAGAGAATACTTTCTCAGAACTTTCGTTTATTATCGAAGATTTAGCAATAACAAGAAAATAATGCTTTTTCTAGAGTGCAGTTATCGGTACACAAATATCTGTTGAGAGAGTCGTCCATCCAACATCGCCTCCAGTTCTTTTAAATATTTCAGTGAAGTTTATTTTTAATCAATTTCGGCGAAAGCTCCAATATGTATATACAATAAAGTAAAACTTTCCATTACAAAGAGAGCAAAAAAAAATCGAACTCAATAAAAATTGCAAGAATTTTTCCAAATTGTTCCGTTTTCACCACCGACAAACGTTTCAATTTCGATCAACACAGAGAAGTGGGTCGTCAATTATTGTGTGATTTTTTTTGGGAAAGTAGATAACAACATCAATTTTGGGGGCCAAGGTAAAATACGATTACAGTTGATGATGATGGTGGTGTGTATTGTTATCAATGTGGGTTAAAACGATGATGAACAGAAAAAAATTATAGTATGACGCAATAAAATTAGATTTAGGACAGTTTTTTGTTGTAAACAATTTTTTAAAAAATAATAATAACAATAAAAGAATCGAGGCCAGTATAGTATTTGGTCTAATTACCGGTAAATTTTCCGCAATTATCCACAATTGGTGCAAGTTCCAGAAGATTTTGTTCAACTTTTCGGTTGTGGCAGTAATAGTAGTAGTGGTAGTAGTGGGTGATAAACACATAAAACAACCGTCCACAGTTAAACAGCCGGTAGAAATGTTCGGGTTATTCACCAATACACCACCAATAATAATCATGTTGATTGTTTATATTTTATCAAATTTACCATTGATTTATAGTGCTGTGATAACGGCAAGAAGTGGCGGTTATCCGAAATTTCCATTATTGAACGAATGTGGCCAGCGTTACGTACAATGGAAACCGGAACGTGAACCGAGAGTTGTTGGTGGTGAAGAAGCCCCATACGGTGCTATACCATGGCAAATTGAATTACGTCGCGGCAATACACACCAGTGCGGTGGTACGCTGATTAGTAAACGTTTAGTGATAACAGCTGCACATTGTTGGGTAGATGGATTAAATGCAATAGCCGGCGCCCATGGACCACCAGGTACATCACCATTCGAACAAACCCTCAAGGTAATCCCGACTACTAAAAATCTAATAACAATCAAATTTCAATAATTATATTACCCAAAATCAAAGGTTGAACGAGCTATCAAACATCCAGATTTCCGTAAATTAGGCCCATACAGTCACGATATTGCTGTATTATTATTAGCATCACCTGGTTTCACGTTAAATCCATTAGTACATCCTGCTTGTTTTGCAACTGAATCACCACCACCGGGTACATGGTGTGAAGTTAGTGGTTGGGGTGCTCAAGATCCACGTACACCAGATCGTCTATCATCCGTACTACGTTCAGCTGCTGTACCACTATTATCATTAGAAACATGCCGTAAAGATAATATCTATGGTGGTCGACATCAACCCATCTTAGATTCAATGCTATGTGCTGGACATTTACGTGGTGGTATTGATGCTTGCGGTGGTGATTCTGGTGGACCTCTTGTTTGTGAACGTGATGGTAAACATCAATTAACTGGTATCGTATCATGGGGTGATGGTTGTGCAAAGAAAGACCGTCCTGGTGTTTATACAAGAGTATCAAGTTTTCTACCATGGATACGAGAATCGGCTGAAAAATTAGGTGTTGATTATGATTTTTAAATAATAATAAAAAAAAGATAAAAAAATATGAGAGGAATTCGTTTTAGAAATACCTCTATATCATCATCGATGAACTCTTTCTGATTCATCCAAATTGGATACCATCATTTATCATTTTTATTTATAAATAACAATAAAATTTAATGAATAAATTACGAGTTTATACACCTAAGGCACACCTTCAAAACATATAAAGTTCAACGATTTTGCATAATTTAAACTACCCAAAACAATAGTCGAGCATTTATACCTAGAAGAGAATTATTAAATTTTTTTTAGGAAAATGGAACACAATCACACTCGAACTGAAAACAACAATTAAATCTACAATAATATTATTTGTCATTTACAATGTTTCATAAAAGTAAATTATCATCATTATTATTATTACAGAATTACAATAAGAACAAAAAGTGATTATAATTAGAAGAGTGAATTAAACAAGAACTCTGTTTTATTATTATTATTTTTGACTCAAGCAATAATAAGATTTCTATTGGATTAAATTAACGGATTTAATTAAAATTAAAGAAAATCCTTCGATCGATCGCAGTAAATTCCAATTTAAGCGCAACATATTGTCATACAAAGACTAGAATAATAAAAATCAAATATCTCCAAACAAACAAACAAAATAGATTAACAGAGGATTTGATTAATTATCATAATAATAATAATAATAGTGCTGCAAGATTTTATCACAGAATACAAAAATGATTTAAAATTCGTTATTATAAACACCCAAAATTATTTAATTTATAATAGTTTGAAGAAAAAAAAATATTAATAATTATAAAGCATTCTTATGTAGTACCCATGTCTTTTTTATATGGTCAAAACGATGACCCAACCATTGCGATTCGAGTAGATTATAACGATCCATACTTAAAAACAATGGTTTACCACGTCTAAAATTAAAAAAATATATATATATTAATTATTATTAAATAATAGTGAATGAAGATGAAAGGGGAATTACTTTAAATCTCGATCCTCTTCATCGAATTCATCTAAATATAACGAGCCCCAAAGGCAAGCTCTATGTCCACGTATAACAACAATATAAGTAGATGTAACAACAAGATAAATACCAGTACCAGCACCACATTCTAGAGCATGAGCTGTACCCTCACAAATATTTTGTTGTTTACAACAAATCTGTTTTAAACAAACTATTGTACCGCATAATAAACATATACCGACTTCTTGTGGAACAGATTGGCATTGACTACACGGACGATCATGATAATACTAGAAATTAAAACAATAAAATAGTTTAATTAATTAATTAATTGTATAACTTACAGTAAATATTTTCTCATATTCTCTAGGTAAGGCCATTAATCTAGGTGTATGCCATGTTATATGTTGATCAATAATAAATGATCTAGCAGCAATTTGACTTTTCTCAATAAATATAGCAAATTGATTACACCATTGTTGTGGTGATTGTAGAAACATTTTTGTATTAATTGGCCAATTTAATGCTAATGATGAATTAAAACGTTCATAATCAATTGGTTCTTGTATTAAATCTAAATAATATATTAAATTTATAAATTCATTCTCTATTGAATTTATATTTGGTAATTGTTGTTGATATATATGATATTTTAATAATGCTGCAATACGTAAAAATGGTAAACATAAATTTTGTATTTTCTGTTCCAAATTAAATAATTTCTTATCGAAATTATTATTAATATTATTATATTGATAATGATATTGATGATTATTATCATCATCATCCATCATATATAGATCGGTATGGCCCAAATGACGATATATTAAGCCTAATGCATCATTTAAATTTGTTATTGAATTCTCATTTGATGTTTGTATGATACGTGCACGTTCTGTATTATTTAAACCGCACGATAATTGTGTTACAATTTGATAATATAACAAATTATAAATCATTTGGACTGTTGTTGTAAAATATACTAAAAATAAAAAAATAATTATAATAAAATCAATATTAAAACAATAATTATTACCTTGTTCTAAATGTAGCGGTAATAGTAAAACAAACTGTAGTAGTAAAGCAACTGGATCTTTTAATAATAACGGCACTTCATGTTCTATAGGTGCTAAAGCTGTATCACTTGGTGGTTTCGGTGGTAGGCCACATAATTGTTGAAAAGTCATCCAAGCTGGCCACATTGCTAATACTCTAGCAACACGGGCATGTACTGATAAGACATGCAATAAAGGAACTACAAAATAATTAATTAATTAATCAACAATCACAATTTAAAAAAAAAGAATTTTAATTTCTATACCTATACAATCTCGAATTGGTAATAAATTATTTGTAATTGTAGCACTATCATTTTGTATTACTAATGTACCACCTCTTTGTATTAATTCAACTTCTAAATTTGTACGTGCTATTGATGTTACAAATAAAAATAAACTTTGTGGTATTGGTTTATCACTTTTCGGTTTAAACATTGGTTTCAATTGTGTACTACTTGTCATAACTTCCATTATTTTACCAATTGATTCAGCTAAATTCGTATTACTTGGTTTCTGATCATTCTCTTTCAAAAATTCACTAATCTCATCTAAGATTTCAGTCATTGTTGATTTTGTTGAACGTACAACTTGTGCACATTCACCTAATTGTGGTGCTAATGGTAATACAGAATTTGCCAATTGTCTACATAATGGACATAAATATTCACCCCTAATACAAAATAATAATAATAATATTAGAGAAATCATTATAAAAAAACAAATACAATAAAATTACTTTTCTGGTGATAAACCAAATTGGCGATCTTGCGGTCCTAATGAATGTAAATACGATGTTAAACAATCTAAATGTAAATGATGGCCACAAGTTTGTACATGTACACCACCATCCCAACCGAGATTCACTGATAAATACCATGATTTCGGATCGAAATGTCGATCCAATTCTTCTAAACGACGATCAAATTCAGCCGCTAATGTATCATCACGTCGTAAATTTAAACGTTCATCTTCTGTTGTTGGTAATATTGGACGTTCTGGTTGATTTGTACGTCGTCTATGTCCAATAACACTTGTTGCTTGTACTAAAACAACTAAGCCCATTGGTTTATCTTCTGTACTTGGTGTACTTGTATTACATATAACACAATCATATTCTTTTTTCGTTTCTAATATACTCTCATCTTTATTATCCATTAAATCATCAATTAATGGTTCGTCAGTTTCCATTGTACGTTCCATAAATTGTTTTTGTTTCGATGCAAATTCTTCCATTAATTTCTGTTGTCGTTCTTTGGCACGCCGGCGGCGTTCCTCTTTCTCACGTAATTTCCTCTCTTCATCACGTTCCTCTTGTGTTGGCCATAATTTCAATCGTGTCTCTTCAATACATTTCTTACAATTCTCATCTAATCTTGCTATTTTATGTAATAATTTACTAATAAAGAATGGACCATCACCAATGAAACCATCATTAAATTGTGAATTTGAAGTACTTTGTTGTTCATCTTCTGGACGATAACTATCTGGACGACCACTTAATTGTGCATGTAATTTTAATAATAACGATATAATACTTTCATTGAATTTTAATGTTGGCGGACTTGTACTTGTACCAGTTAT
>JAZBGW010000373.1:1601-11777 GCA_037464815.1 Mylabris variabilis | reverse complement strand
AAAATGAAGTATTTCACAATTATTACATTAATAATAATTGTTTATATAACTACAATAAATCCATCATATGGTAGTTTAATTGGTAGTGCATCATTTATTGATATTGTATCAGTAACAAAAGATGTGGCTATATGGTTAGCAAAAGCATGGAATATAATTGAGGATCATGTTGATTACGATATTCCACCACCTTTATTACAAAAAACCGAAAAGAAATTATTTGCAAGAATCGATCGTATTAATTCAGTTTTATATCAATTAAGTGAACGTATTGATGTTGTTGGTAAATTGTTTTGTTATAATTAAAATAATGTTATTAATACTTTAATGTTTTTGTTTGTTTTAATAGGAACAAATAGTACATCGATTCTTTTAAAAAATCTACCAGGACGTGTACGTTTTGAATTACGTTTAAATGATCTATTAGATTGTTTATCATCAATTGAAGTTTATTATAATCAAATGCAACAATATATTGATAATCGTGATGATATAGAACGTGCAACATTAAAAAATTATGCTGATGTTATTACATCACATCAGACGAATTCTATTGGACATCTTTTAGAGAAAATCTATCGTTTTATTGTACCATCAGGACGTGGTATTACTAATACAGGAATTTTACACGTCCTCTCCGACACATTAAAGGTAAGTTTTTCTGTTATAAATTAACAACTGTAAAAAAAAATAATGCGTGGGAGAGAAACCTAACAAAGAAATCCGGGATGGAAAAGAGACCAACGACCCGATCGGACATTATCCTGTTATAACAAGAAAAAGACTGGTGATTCATAATAAAAATGTACGAAAGAAAGCTTACAACACCTGTACGAATTTTGTCTGAGGAAATGACAAATAGATGATGATGATGATTCAAATAAAGTTTTTTTTGTTATTATAACCTGAATTATTTATATTAAAGAAATATAATAGGAGTATAAACATCATTTGATAATTTCCTGGGGAAATACCGAATTACGATTAGATAAGCTGTAAAATTGCGCATTATAACTGCAAATAATCAAAATACAAAGTAACACTCTAAATGATCACTAAATAATTTTCTTTTAATTTATATTAAAAATTAAGATTTTTAACCGGAAATTATAGAAAATGCAAATGATGCATTCAATGCGAGAAACCATAAGAAATTTATTTGTATTTTGTAATTGGGAAAACGATTTATATAATCGAATAAAAAAATTATAATTTATAGAATGATAAATACAGAATGATGTTTGAAAATATCCAACTAGATGTCGTTAGAGTTAACAAAATCGAAGAGAAAAGTATTTCGAAATTAAAAAGTATTCCATTCGTATGTGTGCAACGTAGCAAACAACATAACAACAACAACAAACATTACAGAAATTGTAATAACAATAACAACAAAGAAATATTTATATTTTAATAATAAATAAATGAAGTGTTAAGTGAATCGTGTTTCTATGATTAATGATTACGACAATCAAGTGTCTTAACAATAAGGAAAGAAAGACAACATTAATAAATCAATGACCGAAGTCTTCTTGTATTTTATATTGTTGTAGAATATCGGAAAGAAAAAAAGGTATGCGACCTCGATGATTCTTATTTTATTTAAAAAAAAATCCAATGATTGATTTTAAGAAATTTTGTACAACTTGACCTTGTTAGCTGTCTTAATTAATTAAATTCTCTTCAATTATTTTTACGATTCTCGTTGAAAAAAATATGGATTAATTAACAGAAAATTTTTGATGAACTTTGCACAGAACGAAATTGGCAAATTTAAACACAGATAATTACTGTTTATAATTATAAATAAAAATTCAGCGAATTCTCTTTGTTTTTCACCACAATAAATTGACAAAATTGTTTTAATCATTAGTTTCCGGACGTATTGTTTACAATAAACAAATTTCCGTTTTAATACCAACGATAACAAACAATAATGATAATAATAAAATATCATTTATGTTATTATAAACAATTTAAATCATTCAGTTTTATATGATTGTAAATCGTCTTTGTCCGGTTGTTTTCTAGGAGTCAACATCAAAATAATATCAATAATGAAATATTTCAATACAATTTTGATATTATTATTAATGATATTTATACAAATTAATGATGCACGTGTACAATCACCACCAAAAACTGATATCGATCTATTACGATATGATTTTTTAAATTTAGAAGATGAATTATGGCATCTAGTTGATAAATTAAAACAATTAAATAAAGAAGATAGTTCACAGGAAGTAACACTAATTAGAGAATATCAAATATTTGGTGATCGAATTCAAAAGGTAGAAATCATTATTTTTTAAACATACTACATATAAGTACAAAGAATAATTTTTTATATTGTTTTTCTCCCTCTACACAATTAAAGCAAAAACCATACGATTTAAATTATGGCTTAGAACATTTAGAAAGTGTATGGGCGTATGCTTATATTTATTCAGATTTACGTAGTATTTATGCATTATATGAGACATTTCGTCGTTTCCAAAATATGCAAACCGGTATTGGACGTATACCATCACCAAAACAAGCATGGATCGATTTATCAATGACAATATTGAATGATCCAAGAAATGGTGTTGAACAAGCTTTCCAACGTATACAAGAGAGTATTGATCAAAATCAATTATTTACAGCAGTCTTGAAGGTATCTCTCCCACACCATATACAAGGGTTATTCACGTCCGGTGAAAAGTTCTTATGGCAATTCGAAAAAAAAATTAAAGCAATTGATGGGGCTATCTGGAGATTGTTTTAACAAAATTAAAGCTCATTTAGAAGTAGGTCAAAAAACGCCCCTTTTGGAGAGGGCCGTGATTGTCAAAAACGAGCAAAACAACTAAGATAACTCGGAGACCCTCCTAACATTAATTTTTTCGCTTCTCCTCTATTGCATTCTAAAAAAATAAGAAAAACGAAAAAATCAATGTTAGGAGGATCTTAGAGTCCTTAGTCGTTTACCGTGCTTAGATTGTTTTTGAAAATCGCGACATTATTAGGAACGAGCCTTTTCTGGTAAACTTCCAAATGAGCTACGAGGTTCTAATTTTGCTAAAATGATCTCCAAGGACTACCCTATAAATCTTTGAAATATTTTTCGAATCACTCGTCAAATAATGGGAGTTACCATAAGAACTTTTCGTCGGGCGTGAATAACCCTGCATATTTTTAATAATGATAACATGATAACATATAAAATTATTATTATTAATAGGAAGTTGAAGGAGATATGCTATGCAATATCAATCAATCACCGCAACAAGTCATTTATAGTTTATATAATGCTATAGCATTAACCGAATTAAAAGGTTATACAATGATACAATTTGCTTATATGTTAAGAAAATTGTATGGTGAAGGTAATTTTACTATTGAAGCACAATTATCAAGAGAAAATTATTATAAACGTACAAATAATATAACAAATGCTGTAAAAAATGCAATGAAATTAGCATCAAAAGAATTATGGAGATGTGATCCGAAATATCATAAAAAAGGTGATACTTATGATGAATTTACACAATTATTACAAGGCTATATACAGAATGAAGTTGATTTAAATCCAGATGGTTCATGTCGTGAAAATTGTGCTGAATATCAATATACAAAAAGTCATGGTTGTTATCAAAATTTATATTGTCGCCGACAGAGACGTTGTAATGGTAAAATTGTTAATTGTCAATTTGTCGATTCTGATATGTGGGTGTGTCCTTCTGTAAGTTTTGCGATAATTTTAATTGCGTTAAAAAACTAACTGTATTTGTTTTCTTTTTTATTATTAGAATGATAATGAAGGAAAACGCCGTTATGAATATGTTGAATATGAAAATGGACGTGTATTAGGTAGAAAACAAGGTTGTCGTCGTGGTACAATTAAAGTTGATAGTTGGTGGCGTTGGTTATTCTGGCATTGTTCCTATTGTTTATGTTTATGTGATGAACAAGGACCATTATCTGATCGTTTTATAAATTTACGTGCATCAACATCCGATATAAATAATAATCGTGTTGTAACTGGTTTACGTTTTGTTAAACATAATCGTATTATACATTTACAAATACAAGAAGGACAATTATTACCACGTGGTAATATTGATAATAATACAATCCGTTGGGTACCAGTTGAAGATTATAAAATAACTGATAAAAATATATTTAATGGACAAGATTATCATACATTAACATATGAGAAACGTGCATTAGATTTAGATGATTTAATTGCTGATAATGGACATGTTGTAACCGGTGTACGTTTTAAAATGATTGGATCACACATTAATTTTGAAATTTTAACAACACCATTCGATTTTGAAACTGGTAAATTGATCGATCCGAACAATAGAAGTCGATATAAAGACAATGATAATACTGATTCATCCATTAAAAATCCAAGGTAAATATAATGAACATACACAATTCTCTAATTTAAACAAAATACCAAAACACAACCAACAATTTTTAGTTTACACGGATTTCATAAACCTTTCCGTTTGTAAGTAGAAGTATTCTCGACATAAAAAAAAACTATAGTTAAAACTTTTAACAAATTCTCTTTTTTGTTATCTTTTGTTTTTGTTACAGAACTGAAAAGAAATTAAAGAGTCCAGATATACCGATACGTTCATTATCACCATCAATACCGGATTCACATCATGATCAATATATAAAATTTGTTAATACAGATTTTGATCGTGACGCTGCACAAACAACAGTACCATTCTTTGATATACAACCAGTTGAATCATTAATGCCAGTACCATTAATTGGTGCTGGTATTTATCATAAAGGACGTGATTATTTTGGTGGTTTTGTTGCACCAAAAATTATCACATACGATTTTAGTGATCATTTACAAAGTGCATTTCCCGAACAAGAACCGGAAATCAATTAAATATAAAATAACTAATTAATATACTATTGTTTCTAAAATTAGTGCATTATTTTTTGTTTTATTCCAAAAATTATTAGAGAATATTTAAATATACTGTGATTGTTTTTTTCTGTTTAAGTTTCTTATCAAACAAATAAATAAATAATAGTAATATTGTATAGTAAAATAAATATTTGACTCACCTGTACCCTGAGTGGATGCATAATTAACAACATCAACATATCGTTAGATGGGAGAATTTCATTTAGTTTAATACCCTGTTTAGCAATTCCTTGACCCAAAAACACAGCAAAATGTCGATGTAATGGATAATGAAACGAAACTTGATAGTTATCATTCTGGAAAAAAATCAATTAATCAAAACAGATTCTTTCATAATCAAAAAAAGTCAACAAATCATACAATTACTAAAAGATTAGTTATTAAAAGGGAAGTAACAATAATCATTAATCACATACAATAGGTGTACCACGACAATTTACCTCACAGTTAGATATGACTTTTGGTTACGTAGTGTCGTAACTTTGTTCGGCTATCATGTGATAATGACGTTAACAAATGTTGAATACAGTAAAGTATGAACAAAGCTACGACTCCATCTGACAATATAACAACAACAACAGAACAATAAATTACCATACTAAAGCCGATACATGCATTTCTTTCCTTCATTTCTTGATGATTTTCTCACTTTATTACTAATAAAATTCATCATTATGGAAATTATAAAACAAGTCGTCTAATTGTATTACAAACGTGGCTGTGGAGGGTGGAATTTAAAAAAAAAAAACTGGACATTATTTGAATAGAAAGCAGTAATTACGCTCTCAATCTTCCATTTCATTTTGATAATAGTATAGCAAAGTTCTTTTCAATAATTAATTGGACTATTATTAGTAGTTTTATTGGTTAATTAAAAAAAAAGTGTACATACCACATTGTAATTAATGAAATGGATTGCATCCAACCAGTCCCTGAGCTCACTCAAACAAGACAATAAATATTTGCGAGTGAGCGAAGCAGTACTGGGATCTGTCAAATGAGAAACCAACGACCACATAGGGTACGCACTAGCTTCCAATTCTGCACTGAAAGCAGCATAGTATGTGTTTGGTTCCCGTTCAACATGTTTATCCATTTGCATTTGATTCACGTTCATTCCTGTAAACATTTTTTTTACTTGTTTATCTGTTAATTGCTTACCATTATTTTATTTATTTATTTTACCTTGATACATTGCAAGAAAATTAAACAACATTTCTGTTAAATAATCATCAGACATAAATTTTAATGCAACTGGACGATGTGATAGAACATTATTTAAATCAGATACTAATGGCCAATAGCAATGTTCTTTCATTATTCGACGATCACAGTCAACAACATAATGGAAATTATAATCGGGATCTGGAAAAATTTATATAAATTAACTTTTTTTTATTAAAAATAAATAAATAAATTATAAAAAAATCATACCATGAAGACTACTTGGTATCAATATTTTCGCAATCATATACCTTAAACTAACTACCATAACATGTAATAATTGCATCTCATTGACCATTTTTAAAGCTAAACTCTCATTAGAAAATAATTGAACACTAACATGTACGACACGATTACTTAAAGTATCAGCATCACGAGATTTCTCTAACATTGTTGAAATTCTACTATAATGTAGAATAAAAGCTCGAGTTAATGCATCCTAGAATTAAAAAAAAGAAAGAATTAATATCAATTAAAAAATAAATTAATAGAAAAATGAACCTTATAATCAGGATCTGGCAGCATATTTAATAAAAAACAAACTAATTTTTGTGGAAATTCAAATATAACAGCCCAAAATACTAATTCTTCTAAAAATGTTCTATGTACTAAAACTTCAGCTAATGGTAAACAATTTTTAAATTCTTCTGGTGGTTCGGGATTGCGTAATTGTTGTACAGCACGTTCATAAATTGAACGTGATTCTTTAATATATGCAGCCAATTCACTATCAGCATTCGATGGAACTTCATTTAATAAACGATATTTCTAGAAAAAAAAGCATAATTTAACATAATTGATAATTAATCAAACAAAACAAAAATATATTCAAGGTTTATTACCTGTGGATTTGTCATAGCATTAGTCATTGTACGTCTCATCACACCACCCATATTATTAAATTCTAATAGCATACTAATAAAAGCATCAGCATCTTGTATTGGACCTTTTGTTGGACTACTACGTCGTTGTGAATCTCTAGGATCGCGTGTATCTCTCTCTCGATCTGATTGATTTTCAAAACTAGGCCTATAAAATCAATAAATTTTTCAATTATTTCATAATTTTTTTTTTTTTAAATAATCATAAAATATTAATAATAAATTACCAATTTTCACGTAGATGTAAAATTAAACGAAATATAATCCTTGGCATCATTGCCTCAGCTACACACATTAGATCATTTGGTGCTTTGGCTACATTACGTTTATTAGGTCCATGACGATCACAAAATCTATAATTTTACCATTATTCATCAATTATAAATTGATAATAAAATCGATTATTAAATAATAATAATAATAATAATAAATACCCTTGTTCTTTCATAACCGATGTATCACCACAATCACAAGCACCACCAGCTTGACTTAAAAACATATTGAAATCATGTCGTGTATGATTGCCTTTTTTAAAACATTCAGTACATAATGACATACATGGTGATATGCCGCATGTACGACAACGGTATGCTACAAAATTCGGTGTCCATACTAAACCACAAGTTGTTGCATTATCATAACCCAAAACTGTAACAAAATAAATAATTAGCAACTGTACAAACGTCGTTTTTTTTATAAATTATAATAAACACCCTCTCAAATACAAAAAATATACATGTATACATTTAGATTATATAACTATATAATAGAAAAAAAGCTTGATTATGTAGGTTTTGACCTTGTCTTAATCAACATGTAACTTTATAGATATGTAATAGTGATTATACATATTTTGATTTTTAAATAATTCTAATATAATATTGTATAAATAATTGATTGTCATTATTTGTTTATATTGTAGTACATATATTAATCGATAGTATGATGCAAACATATTCATGTAATAATAATAGATAATAAAGAAAATAGTAGGTTTTTTTTTATTCAAATACATGTTTTATTCATCAACAAAACCAATTAGTTTAAAATATACAAGAATTAGAAAACATTTATACGAAGAAAAAAAGGAGTTATCAAACAATAATAGAATCCAATCAACTGGGTAACTTGCAAACTAAATGTTTCAATTGACAATCAGCCTATAGAAAAATAAGAAGGGATATAATTAATTATTTCTATATCTATCCTAAAAATAAAGAGGAAAAAGGATTAAAATAACCAAATTTCTTATAAGAATAAGAATTCTTAGAATTAAATAAACAACGTTTACAGTAACTGCTACTACTATTAAACATATGCTTTTAATTTAATTTTTATATTTTACATGTGAAAAATTTAAATTATTTCTTCCCCTTCTAACTACAATTATTGTTTTATTGTTTTGTTCAAAACCAAAAAAAAAAAATTAAATAACAAATACTAATTGCCAATTATTTGTTTGGTTCATTGGATAATTGCCATTTATTATTCATGCCAATATGTATCGTTTTTCTATCGTTTCATTCATTTAAAATAGATGAAGGGCATACACGATATAACCTTGTTGTGTTTTCTTATCTTTATTTATTTATCCTTTTTTAACCATCAATTGTAATAATTTCAAATTATAAGAATGAAGTTTAATGGTAGGAAGATACCATAATAACAACAATAACAACAACAACAGACAGGCCATCATCGTACAAGCACCTTCACCGAAAAATCTGTGACCGTCTGTCGATTACATTCACCTCTCTCCTATTAAATATTGTCTTTGAGTAAAAATAAATCAATTACTCGTGATAATAATGATAAAATACAAAGACAATTAATTGTAGGTATAAACGAATCAATCTAATTTTTGATATTACGTCATTGTTTTAAATATTATTTAACAGAAAACGAACAGGACCGACTCTAGGATATTCAACCAAATTCAAGGCAATTCTCAATATCGAAATAAAATCGAAATAAGTTTAGATATAGTCCTAGCACGAAATTGTAAAAACTCATAGGCTATACGAATAAGTATCACCAGTTCAAATTAGCTACAAATGCCTTTTTGATATGCAATTATTTAGATGCTACTCTTTGGATTCTGTCTACCTACTTATAGAAATCAAATTATTTCTGATATTATATTATATTTAATCATCGATATTTTTAGCTTTAATCCTCTAAACATAAGCCGGTCCTGTAGACTGCAGACTATGACACAAACACTCTCTTGTCCGGTCTTTGATATTTTTGGTATTTTGGTAACGTTTAATGTTGTATGTATACAATGTGTATGTATGTTTTTTTCTCGGTTTGTTTGGACATTGACCTTTATATAAGTTTGTATTTAAACTTGAAACTAATTAAACAATAATTTTTTTACTAGAAGAAAACACAAAAAAATATATAGATAGAAACCAACAAAAAAACATTGACCTAAAAATTTATCCAATTTTATACTTTATTGATTTCTATCAAATATATAAAATTATAGATTAATAATTTATTATAAATAAATAAATTGTTATTAAATTATAAATAGAGGATACGTGCGTCTTTGAGCATATCGCCTGTGTTCAATTCAATTCTATACATCCATATATAAATTCGTCTAGGCAAAAAATCTAATAAGATGCAGTATAATCAAAACGTGAAGGTTATTTACCTTTACTTTCGCCAAAAAAGGATTAATAATTTGAAAATAAAATCTATTTTCAACATGATAATAGTCGGAAAATCTATAAATTGTAGAGACTTTCTACAATTTTCCAAATGATTCACCCACATTTATCTCTATTATGAAAATTTGCCAAACTTTTCACCTATTGACGTAAACTTTTGACTATTATGTACCGGATGGTTCGTACTGAAGTTTATTTATGAAATTATTAGCAGTTAGAGGATAGTATTTTGATGTAATTTTCAGGTTGTTATTATTTTTCCAATTTTCAATTGGAATTTCAGACGATTATCGTGATTCACCTTGTTTATTATCTATTTTAACAATGAAAATATTTGGAATATTGAACAATATAGTTATATTCCTCGTCAAGGCTAATCAAGGTCGTTGTAACCGAGTAAAATTAACAATTTCCTGGTGATTCTAGTTCTTTGCCACTACTATCCATC
>JAZBGW010000372.1:0-21828 GCA_037464815.1 Mylabris variabilis | reverse complement strand
TTATAACAAACCATATACAGGTGTTTTTTTTTAAACGTGGTCAATTCTTATAAAACTCGTACTAGCCGGCGAGCTATTTAAAAAATATTTCAAGGATTCGTAGGGGCGGCCCTGGAGACCATTTTAGCGAAATTAGAGCCTCGTAGGTTATTTAGAAGTTGTTCCAAAAAACGATCGTTTTGGACAATGTCGTAATTTTCAAGAACTAGCAAAGCACGCAAAATGACTAAGAATGATTCGTAGACACTCCCAACAATGATTTTTTCGTTTTTGTCCATTTCATTCTAGAAAAAATGCGAAAGAAGTTGACCTCTTGCAGAATAAAATGAAGAAAAACGAAAAAAATCACTCTTGGGAGTGTCTACGAGGCATTCTTAGTTGTTTTGTGTGCTTTGTTCGTCTTTGTAAATTGTAACATTGTCAGAATCGAGCGTTTTTTGACCAACTTCCAAATGAGTTACGAGGTTCTAATTTGGCTAAAATGATCTCTAGAGACTCTCCGATGAATCCTTGAAATATTTTCTAAATCGCCCGCTAACTAATAAGAGTTTCATAAGAATTAACCACTTTTAAGACAATAATCAGCAAAAAATATGCTATTTAATGGACTGAAAGTTAAAATATGGTTCCATTTAAAAAAAAACAATTTATATCTTAAGAATGCCAAAGCTTATTCAAAATAGAATCAAATAGATGAAATCTGCGTTAAAAACTGTGTTAAAAGCAATCACAAAAAGTCTTTTTTTTGAAAGATTACGAGATTCGGAATAGTGAAAAAAAAAGTTGAATAATTCGAAAGCAAAAAAGCACAGCAAAAATTACACTATCTGATTATCTTTGAAAAAAATAGCACGAGAATGTGTTATTAGCATAGATCGGATTTTGGTGCGCTGACGTCACAGTCCAAACTATTTAACAATCGAGCGATGTCGGTATAGGCGGCATTGAATCAGTGAATTTACTAGGCGCTTACTATGTTGGTATGGATAGGTGTCTCAAGCACACCAAAATCCGGTCTCTGGTTATCAGTTAATTTGTACCATTACTGTTTATATGAGAAATTCTTGAATACCATCGAAAATAAGCCACCCTGTACACAGATTCACCTGTAATAGAGGTAATGTTATTTATATCAATAAAATCGCCTCAATTATTAGTGCTTTGATCTAAAAGAAATGATTAAGTTATACTCACAATTAATTAGTTTATTATTAATTAAGTATAAGAATTATTAATTGAGTTGTGGAGGAGAGATAGAGAACCGGTTCCATCCTGCTTTCAGAAAAAGTAGGTAAAATTAACCTACAATATCAAAATTGTTTATTTTTTTTTCTATTAGCAGGCATTGGACAACTACTCGAAACTGTCTGTTTGTTCTTCTTTTTTTTTGGTAGTCGTTCGTCATTAATTCAAAAATAAAATAAAATAAATCAACAGAAATAAAACAAAAAATAAAAAAACAAACAAACAAAAAACGTTAGTCTCTTAATTACAGCAAAACAACATCTATATACACATATTGATTGACCTGCTTTTCTAATTTGCTCATTGGTCACTTTCATTTTGGACAGTTTTTGCCTCTTCTTACCGGTGGAATTGACCTGTTTAACGCTGTCATCCGGCTTATCCTCTGGATGAAAAACAACAGTCCAACGATCTAAACGTATCTCCTCAGCATCAATAACATCACGTAATAGATTTAATGGGTCCTCGCCACCTGTATAGCCCGGGCCCCATCGCAAAACGCGCGCCAAATCATTACCTATAATCAATCAATCAATCAATTATTATTATTTTGAATGAAATAATCAAATTTTAAATACCCGTTCCGAGGGGGACAATAGCACAAGCCGGTGATGAACATTGCGAATCTTGACCGACATTATCTAAACATTGCAATACCCAACCGATGGTGCCATCACCGCCGCACACAAGTATTTTATAATTTTGTATATTGCGGAACACGTATAGACCAGGCAATGGACCACCATTATCCAAATCGAATACTTGATATGGATTCAATAATTTCCTAAAACTGGAGATCAATTCTAAACCTTGGCACCCACCGGATTTTACATTAACAAAAACTAGAAGCGGCTGTACACCACCTGGTATCATTGATGGTTCAATATTTGGCAACAACATCACTACAATTTTATTATTTATTATTTTTTAATTAATAAAAAATTGTTGGTAAATTATAATTGTTTTTACCAAGTAAATGTTTATCTTCATATTTAGATTCTCTTAAAGCGTATAAAGCACGTACTGCTTTATCTGAATCTTCATAAGTAATAACCATTGACCCATATTCGTAGTATATAGGACCGATTTTCGAAAATTTATTCTCTATTAAAAAGAAAATTAGTTATTTATTTACAGGCTGTGTCCTAGTGATGGGCCATTAAAATTTGGTATACAGGATCATTCATGTAAATATGGTCAGTGCCAATAACTCTTTCATTTATCAATAAAATTTTACAAGAATTTCAAGCGCAACACCTAGGAGGTGGAAGCGCCTTTTTACAATTTTTGAAAATAGGAGAAATTGACGTCAACTTTTGGAAATTACGCAATATTCAACGAAAAATTGCAACTTTTAAGAATTCATAGTCAACTAAATATAAAAATAATATTTTCTTTTTGAAAAATTAATTTTCTTTTGCAAGAAAAAAATCAAAAATTTGTTAATAGTTTCGGTGGTGACTGACCTGTTTCAAAAATCTACGTCAGGGGATTCCTATCCTTTGGATCCATAAGTGTTTAAAGCTAGACAAAACGTAGTAAATTGGAAAAAATACCCAATTCTGCCAATTCGATACACAACAAATGTTACTTTGGAATTTATTTTGAAAATTTCCTTAATAAAGTTTCATTATATTCAAAAATGTTCTTTTAAAGAAATGTCTTTGTTAAGATTCTTTATTTCAAATAAAATGAAGTTTCCAGATGCTAAACAATTGTATTTTTGTCAGTATTTTTTATCTAATGTTACTCGTTGACTGCTATTTGTTTATTAATAATGTTAAAAATGAAGAAAAGAATCATTGTTTTTGATCTTTAACAAGTTTGTATTGTTTTGTACCATTGTACATCTTATAATTCTTATTTTATTTCCGTATTTTAAACAATCCACACTTTAATAAAATAAATTAACAAAGATCAAGTCTAATTTTTGAATTTTTGATTAATCAATTTCTCAAGAATAACACTAAAAGAAGAGAAAGAGGGGGCGAAAGGGGGGAGAGAAGTATTGAATAACAGATATATCCGTTATGTATCGAATTGACAGAATTGGGTGTTTCTTCCAATTTACTACGTCTTGTCTAGCTTTAAAAAATTATAGTTCCAAGGGAAAAGAATGCCCTGACTTAGATTCTTAAAACAGGTCAATCACCCCATCAGATATTAACAAAATTTTAGATTTTCCGAATGAATTTTTAAAAGTGGCAATTTTTTGTTGAATATTGCGTGATTTCCAAAAGTTAACGTCAATTTCTCTGATTTTCAAAAAATTGTAGAAGGGCTCTGCCACCTCCAATACAAAGTCTAAATGTTGTCCTTCAAGTTTTTGTAAAAATCATTTGATTTTATTGATAAATGAAAGACTTATTGGCACTGACCATATTTACGTGAAAAGGACTGTATCGTTTTCTTGCCGCTTGGAGTACCTTTGGAAAATATTTTCATTATATGGGGTAGTGCTCTTATTTTTATTGCATTCTTAAATTCTTCGATAAAATCCAAGGGGACTTTGATAATATAATCTCTAACGCTGAAACTTTTTCAGTTATTTAAGCTTTTTCATGAAATTTTAAGTTTTTGCAATGTTTGATTAAAAAATCATATTTTTCAAACTATTGTTGCTAAAATAGTAATATTTAGAATACAAATAGTAAAAGCAATGTACTTTCTATTGAAGTTTTCAGCGTTTGGCTGAAATACATTTTCCTTTCAGGCAATTTTCAAACTGAAATATCTTGCTTTTTTTAAACGTAACACATATTTTTCTTTATTTGGTAGGACAAAGTAAGAAAATCTGTATCAAAGTGTATTAACATTCCCTATACCTATCTTTGATAATTTTTCAGTTATTTAAAATATTCAATTTAATCCAATCATCTTCTTTGAAAGAAAATGTAATACATCTAGTCGCCTATGCCGAACTAATTCCACTATAATGAAATGCATAGAAGGCTTAGCAAAATGACATTAATTGTTACAATTGAGGTTAAAATTGAATATTTTGCATGTTTTTTTACAACATTAGCACATTCTACATGCACAAAAGCCAAGTGCAATAAATATTGATTTAATTTATTATCAATTTCTTACATTTTTCTTTATTGAAATAGCTTAAAATTAATTAATAATTTTCACGTTAATTGTGACAATTGAATTGACAGTTTTTTTTAAGCCTTCTATGTTTTACTTAGTCTTTCAGAGGAGAAAATGAGACGAAATTGAAAATTTTGAATAACTGAAAAATTATCAAAGATCGGCATAGGGAATGCTAATACAGTTCGCTTCAGAATTTTCTTCTCTATCTAACCATATAAAGAAAAATATGGTGTTTTATTTAAAATAAGCAAGATATTATACTTTGAAAATTAGTATATTAAAAAACGAGTTTCAGCAGTTGACAATTCCTGCATGAAACTAAGTTTTAATGGTCGAATGCAGGAAATGACTTCTGAAATGAGTTTTTTTATACCATTTTTCCTATTTTGCACCCCTTGCACCCTTATTTTGAAAAACTTGAACGCTTGAAATTCAGGGAATTTTATAGTGGTTGGTATCATTAATATGTCAACTAGAAATTCAATTCAATGTTCTTTTATTCCTTCTGCGTCTTATTTGTTTTTTATATTTTTTAACAATTTATTATTTTGTTAAAAAATAAGGACTACTTACGTTCCCTATTTAATTTTTTATTGAAAGTAACACAGTAAATAAAAACATTAACAATAATTTAAATAATTTCTTTAACGCAGTTTGACAACTGTCATATGAATTTAAATGACAAGCATTCAACTACCAACTTCGAAAAAATAAATTATCCTAGATATATCCACACTCAAATCTGTCAAGAAATATCTCATTCCCACACTATTTTTTATGTCAAAACAACTCTATTGCCAACGAAAAATAGGAAAAAAAACGCAAAAAGTATATTGCTTGCTCTATTACAATTCCAAATTTTACCTTTCAGCAATAGTTTCTATATTATAAATTTTTTAATCAAGCACTGCAAATTTTAAAATTGCACTAAAAGCTGAAATATCTGAAAAACTTTCAGAGCTAGACCATAGGTCATGTAATCAAAGTTACCTTCGATTTTATCAAAAAATTTAGAAATGCAATAAAAATATAGCATTCTATTTAAAATAAAAGAATAGGGTGCACTACTCTATTAAACAATAAAAATATATTCCAAAAGTACCAAATTTCAGGGACATCCTATTAATTATTGTAACTTGTTATAGTTTCAATGGCCCATCACTAGGACCCACCCTGTATAAATAATGATTGTACATACCTTTCCCTAAGAATTCTGTTAAGATATTCTCATAATTCCGTTCGGATAAATTCGGTGGTAGATTACCAACAAATAATGCTAAATTTGGTCCATGTGGGTCTTGTTTCAATTGCAGATAGAATCTCATCAATTCCATTTGACGGATACTATCTTTACCTAATTGTTTCATAATTTCCCATGGCCGTTCATTCCATGATAGTACACGTTCAGTTACACCACGATCTAATAATACTTCACTACACCGATAGTCTTCAACATTAGAATCTTGAAAGCCAAACAATTTCAATGCTTCACGTATGAGATCACCGACATTTGTATTGGAATCCACAGGCACGGTGCAGTATGCCTGGGATACCTGTAATTTACCAGGATAGACCCGCACTTCACCCTTATCATTATCACGATCCCTATATTTACATATAACAAATAGTAATTAAAATTAAAACGAAACGGAATAATTAAAGGGTGATTTACTTGAATCGAAGAAAGACAGCCGGCCGTTTGCCCTCCTTCCGATGTAAATTCACCACCGGTGTTGGATCTTGTAATACGGCCTCATCAGGCGAATAGAGATCGGTTAGATGGAATGAACTTGGATCTTTTGTGATATGAAATGCTCGTAAAGCTTGTGTAAGTACTTGTTTTAATGGTGCTTGCCTTGATACGACAATTGTACGAAAGATTCTCCTTTTCAACGAATTATTACCATCATACACTTTTATTACTTCTATATATACAAACAAGAGAAGGAGGAAGAATTATTATTTTTTGAAAAAAAATCAAAAACTTTACAAATAAAAACCTTCATCACGATCTTCTTTATCTTTATTCGCCTTATCTTGCCGACTGTCACGTCCAGATGATGTGTGCTGCGTTGGTGGGAAGTCTTCAGCGTCCCGATAGCGTCCAGCATCACCGCTACTAAATTCTTCCGAAATACTCCGTGCTGAAACAATTCCATACAAAAAATTCAGCAATCATTCAGCAATAACAGTTTTAAGGCTATATGGGAGTCTGGCCGATTCTGTGTGCGAAAATCATCGACATCTCGCTTGTTATCTGAGACATTAAAAGTGTTGGAACAGTGCTTTCGTTTTGGAAAATTTTGCCGAAATTCGAAGCAATGGGGAAAATTGGAAACACGTTTTCCTTTTTGTTAATTTTGCTACTTGGGATGTGAATTAAGAGACTTGATAACATCGCATACCTAGATAATATTCGATATTCGATCAGTCTATACGATTTCACATCTAGTAAGATAGACAACACATATCGCATCAAGTCGCAATTTTTTTATGTTTTTCCATAGACATTTCGGGAAGGTAAGAAAATGCTCTATGAACTGGTGGAAATCTTAATATAAAATAATTATTCAAAGTAGCCCCTTAACATCGCCGAATTGGTGGAAAATTTTTCGTAACGTGTTAGATTTTCCGAAATTTAATTTTTCGGATACCATCTGCCGTCGGCCTATAGATAAGCTTTGAAAAAAAGGCATGTTCAATATTTTATCTTTAAAATTGTAGAAAGTGCGTGCTTTATAAAATTTTGAAGTTTTTATTGCTTTTCCGGAAAACTAAGAGGCCGACCGGAAAATTTCTCGAAAATTTAGAAACCGCTTTCAATTTGTTATCGATTTCCTAACTAAACGTGGGGAATAAATAATATTTTGGTTAAGTTTCAGCCTGTTTTAGGGAAAAATTTACAAAAAAACCGTGTTTCCAATTTTGCTCGTTGCTCCGAATTTCGTAGAAATTTTCCAAAACTAAACACTGCATCGGAAGCACCGCGAAATTGCCGTTCCAACGCAGGTTTACGACTTTTGATATCCCAGAAGACAAGCGAAAAGTCGATGATTAAAAATCGACATTTTTTGCACACAGAATCGACGGGACGCCGCAAGGGAGAGTATGAAGCTAGAGCAATACTGTTAGTTAGCGGTACGAAACTTGCCTATTACACCAAAAAGAAAAAGTTGTTACAAAAAAAAAATAATAAAACTATAGAAACGATCGCAAACCAAAAATGTACCTCGAAAATAAGGGGGTGAGGGCTGGCATTTGCCTTGACAGGAGGATGGTAAAACAACAGAAAGACGCTTCAGGACAGTTGATAAAGCAGTCCGCCTATCACTATCGCCATTGATGACTGCAAAATCATTCCCTTGTTATCTTAAAATAAAAATTAAAAAATAAAATTAAAGCAAATTTCGACGAAACGATTCTTGTTTCTGATAAACAAAACAAAACAAAAAAAATGAAAGGAATAGAGAGAAAAAATGAAAAGAAGCGCCCCGATTTATTCTTGTTTTGACAGATCAATTAATTTTGCTAAATACAACAATGTTTTACAACAATTAATTAGTAAATAGAAAGCAACACTTACGGCATGAATACTCACGAGACAAGGTGTCTTTACGTCGTACTTGTACACCAATTATTGCCTCCATGGGTACTTCGGTTCTTGGTATGCTCACAGCATGCGGTGGCAAATAGATTGGTTCTAATATACCGAAAGTACATTCGGATGTGATGTTCACATGGCAAGCAGCATGACACTTGATATTAATTAATATAAACATTAATAATAATAATTGATAATATTTTGATAAACTCACAGTGATTCCACACCATTCACAACGATATCCTGATAGACACTCCGTTGTCCAGCATGTCTTTTTGCATTGTGCACATTTCGAATTATTGGGTAGATTACCTTCACGCCAATGGTGTTGATGATGGACATTCGATAATTGCTTACCAGGTAGATATGTTGCGTTTTCTTTACAATTAGCCACCGCAAAATCTTGGCATTCGGTATGTACGTAATATTCGCATACTATAAAAGAAAATTATTAGCAAAATTCGAAGAGTAAGGTAAGTGATAACAAGACTCACTTTCACAATGGATGGATACGCTATCATCTAACCGTTTCCTACAAACATTACAAAATTTTCGCTTGTGATGAAATGGTTCTGACCAACAGTGAGCTACCGGATTCTATACAAAAACAAAATAATTTATACGATTATAATTTAATTTTCATTGATATATACTTTGATAAGGCTGGCGGCGATGCTGGAACACGGGGACACCACAGTCTTCAAGCAGCGGTCATGCACTACGAAGTTGCAAACTGTAAAAAAAGAAGCATATCATCATCCTGTTGAATATCACAACAATGATCAGCATTCTTTTATGTATCGCAATATTTCAATAATTTTCCACCCCCTGCCCCATCTCTCTCTCTCTCTCTATCTCCTCTAGACCTCGTTTCTGAATCTGAATGACGTCATATGAATGACGTATCAGGTCGCTTGCACAAGATTTGCAAACAAATCAATAATACCAACACAGAAACAAGGTAAAAACTGTATAACTGATATAGAATACAAACTGATAACAAACCGCCTTTTGTTGATAACAAACAATAACAACAACAGGGAGAAAAAGCATTGATTATTGCAGATGAAGAGATGACAGTATTCGATATTAGTTAATTAAATCAAATACAGCCCTGAATGAAGTAATATAAAGATTACTGTAGTTAATATTAAAAATTACCTTCTAGGTATAATAAACGGTGAATTTCAAGCAAATGAACCCGCCAATTGTCCGAAAGGCTCTCTCTTTAATGTCATAATCCATATGGATAATAGCGTATATCTATTTCTAGATTACCTTGTTTTATTTTCGTGTGACTACTATTAATAGACACGTTGTTAATCTAGTTTTTATTAGATTATTAAACAGGATATAATATAATTATGATCAATTTTTAAAGATCGTCCCAGGAGAGTCAACCTTTAGAAAATGGGTCATTGATAATGTTGGCTTTTTTTGAATATTATTTAATGTTTACTTGTATTTGAGTGCTCCCCTCTTAGAATTGAAAGCGAAAAAAGAAGAAACGTGTAACAGAAACAGGATAATAGTTTATATGTGTGTGTGTATATGTGTTTATAGTAGTGGTGGTTGCGGAGTGGTATTGATCCAGAGGCTGCACTGAGACGCTTCTATACGCATCGTTATCACAATGTTTCTACGAAAATTCAACCCAAAACATAATTCTTCACTTATTTGCTTCGATTAAAATCGAAATGTTATATTTTAAATCATCTATTAGAAGAAATAGAGGACGAGAAAAATGGTGGATGCGCCGGGTGAAAATCCCTTCAATTGTTGCATAGACAACAGTTAAAAGGGTTGTTCTCGTTAGATATTGTTATAGAAAAGGGGGCGGTAGTTATTTTGGGTTTTGTTAGCAAATGCCAAGAACTATTTGATAACAGATATCAATAAAACAATACGTTATCAATAAGAGAGGAAATTTTCTCTCTCTCGCTCGCTTAGGATATCCGTCAGGTTGGTATTTTAGGTAAATTATAATAATGCTGATGATATTCCCAAAGGACGATCTACGCCCCAATGTTTTTAAAGTAATAAGGTGTTCACAGAGGTGTGGTTTATGCATACTCCTATTATTTAAAAAAACAAACAAAAAACGTTAGAATATTTTATAGAATCATTAAATTCGAGTGGGCAATTGGTTTAATCTAAATTGGCTACTTTAGTTGTAGTAAAATTGAAGTGTACGCCTCTCAAGTCTATCAATTTATTAGGCAATTACTTTATCCATAAAGTAAAAAAACAACTTTATAATTTATTTATGGAATCATTTGGGATTTTTGTATTGTTATATTATAATAAAGTCTGTCACGGTTATGTCTCGATGAGGGGACAGCCCTAAATGTAGTTTATAAGAGACACCTGCAGCACACATGGTCTCTAAAGGTGATGAACTGACGTCACGACGCCAAACATGCGTCGGTATCTAATCGGAACATCTCGAGATTAGTCGTTTGAACGGAGATCAATGCGTTACGGTTATATTGTGGTAGAGAAAGAGAGAGAGAGAGTAAGACATGTGGAGGCGTCGGCGTCGCCAACGATCCACGTATCACAAATATTACATATAGAAATATATAACATATACATATATTGAGAAAATTATAAAACACATTGTATAATCAAACACAACTAGGGGGATATTATCGCATTTTATCAACGGAAATTTTATGATTATTATTAGGTGGGTAACTCGAGTTAACCAAACAATATAAAAATTAATAATCGACAACTCAATGTGGGGAAAATTTCAAAGCGATTATGTTTGTATTCATGTTTTAAAGAAGCGCTCCTTATTTGGGAAAACTTTTTGTTTAGGTTGGTAGATTCAGGAATTGTGTTGATGCTTTGTGAATTAAAAATTTGGGAACAACAAAGATTGCTGTGATTTTTCCCGTTTTTCCGATATAAATGAGATAAATAAGATGTTGATCATTATCATTCCCATAGCCGATTGTGTTTGACCTATTTCGCAGACGGAGGACGGAAGGTGGCGGTGGCGCGGCGGAGAGGCAGAGGAGAAGGATTCAGATAGGTGGTGGGTTGGGGGCATACATTCATTTATTTTTTTTCTATGTTGTAAAATACCGTTGGACATGTTTCTCACCTTCGCAGATGAAGCCCTGCTGGATAAGGCCCCATAACATGTCGCTGCAATGGTGGCAGTAGGTGGGCTTGTGAAAGGTCTTCTTACAGAAACTGTGCCCGTGCGCGGCGGGCGGCTGTTCGGTTGAGCCCGCCACCGACGCCATATCTCCGAGCCACCGTTCACGCCAGATTTTCACCGTGAACTCGCACTAGGCACAGACATATTAAAGGTCTATGTGATCTCGAAACCGTACGCGAACATTTTGCGGCCGTAGGGTATCTCTGGATAACAGAGTTACATGCCTAAGGCGCATTTCTCAACGTTCTCCCGTTCAACACAGCTGACCATCACTGGGATGTGTGTGGACTACGTGTGCGCATCCGCGAACAATCCGGACGCGTCGACTGCTGCTGCTGCTGTTTGCTGGTATTGCTGATGATTAGGTATGAGGGGAGAGGAGACCGGTGCGTCTCGGCGTCGCGCCACTCTCCGCCCAAACCGACGCTGCCGCCGCCACCATCACCATCACAGCCACATCTATCGGCTGTACACCGACACTCCAACATCCCTTATTACAGTTACCTTACAATAAAACAACAATTATTGCAGCAGCAATATATTTCCAAATGCAATTAACAGTACAAAATCTATCAATAATAATATTAGTGAAATTTCGATAATTTTATCACACATAGAAATATGATTGATTTAAATTTGAGCACAAGTACAATTGATATTATTGCACAAAGCGCTTATTCGATTAAGTAGCAAATTAACAATAAACTTAAAATATAAACCCACCACCTGTTCCAATTATCTACAAATATATTTGCAAAAATAGCCTCAACAACAAGACGTGATTTAAATTTATAAAACTGATAACGTTTCGTTCTATAATTAATACTAATAATAAGAGAAAAATACTTTAATGTCATGATAAAATTAGATTAAAAAAAATCCAACGATTGTTCTCTTTAACCAAGACCGTGATCGTCGAAGAAACCTTGCGGTGTCTCCTCCTGCAAACAGAAACGATTTAAAAATCACAAATACGAATTGACAACAAAAAAAATAAACAAATTTAACACCAATATGAAGGTGGATAAAGCAAAAAATAGAAAACGAAAACAAAACATTAATAATTAAAATAATAACGTACCTAGATCTCTCATTACTTCCATGTAGATTGCACTTTGTACAAATTTTTTTACATAAAAGACAAAATCCACGTTCATATTGGTAAAAATAATTAGCTGTAAATCGTTAATCTAAACACCATTAATTGTGAAAAAATAAAGTAAAAATAAAACAAAAATAATTAGTGTGCAGATAGAATATCTACTTTATTGTTATTGTTATTAATATTATTGCAATATTACAACTACAAGTTAGTTTAATAATAATTTTGTTAAAAAATATCTTATAAAATTCACAGTGCAATTTCTAATAATACTAATAGATAATTGTGTTGATTTGGCATTGTTTTTTGTTAATTTTTTGGAAGATATTAAGTGAACGGATGGCAAGATTTTATTATTTGGAGAAAACGGCTCCTTTACAGCAAACCAATGTCCCTTAAAGCACCTTCCACAGCTTCGTCCTTTAGGGGAAAAAATCGTAAGAAACAAACTAATCTACTAGTACCACTTATTAGAATAGAATTATTTAATAATAATAAACCAAACACCACACAATAATGAAAGCAAGCGTGTTATTTTTACAATAATTAACAATATTTTAAAGACAATAATAACAATAACAACGAAAAAAATAAGACAACATTCAACGGAAACATTTATTATCATCATTTATATAACAATTGAATATTTCTATAAAATAAATAGAACAAAGTTGATTAAAATCAAATATGATCTGGCCATTATTAGGAATATGTTTCAATACTATCAGGTATTATTGAGAACTACATGCATTCATGCAAAAATTAAATTTTCACTGGAAGGACTACATGCGCAATTTTTCAAATTATTACCTATTAATTCAAAATCTAATTAGATTTACCCCTGCACCTGGCAATAAGTTTTAAATGTCACAACTAGACTAGAATCTTACGACTTTCTACAATTTATACAGTAGAGGCGGCAGTAATAGAAACATAGGAAAAACACCGGTTAAGTCCATACTTACATATTAGTTAGAAAGAGATAGGTGGTCTAAAGATTCGAAACCCTTAGTCCTATGACCAAACAAAGCAATGCTTTTTGTATGAAAGAATATGCCTACATCTACCTTCAAACTTTCTAGTTTAAAAAACAACAATAACCAGATGTTGAAGATTTGGTATCTTTCTCGCGCGGTATATCTTTTATATTGTGAAACATTCCCGTGAAAATGCATCAAACAAAGAAGGAACTATTCTCAAGATATTTAATTTTATTGCATTATTCTTTTGTGCAACAATGTTTATCCGATTAATTCGCAATTGTAAGACTAATTTGAGCAAGTTTCTATTAACTTTTTTCCTGCAAAAGAGATCTAACATTTTTTTATTGAATCAACTAAAACAAATATTTTTAGACCACCTATCTCTTTCTAACTAATGTGTAAATACTTACACCATAGGCGCCAGAAATAGAAACATAGGAAAAACGTCGGGTCCGCCCATCTATACTACTTGCATATTAGATAGAAAGGGATAGAGGGAAAGTAGGTGGTCTAAAAATTCGAAAACAAAGCAATTTCTGTTGTACGAAAGGATCTGCCTACATCGCCCTTCAAACTTTCTAGTTTAAAAGACAACAATAACCAGATGTTGAGAATTTGGTATCTTTGTCACACGGTATTTGCTTTGTTGGTGAAACATCCTTAAAAATGCATTAAACAAAGAAGGGACTATCCTCAAGATATGTATGCACGTAGTATAGATGGGCGGCACTGGTGTTTTTGTATGTGCCTAGAACAGTAGCCCATAGTGTATGTTTTTCCTATGTTTCTATTACTGCCGCCTCTACAGTATGAGATGTCCATTATGATTATACCGGACAACAAAAAAAAGAACCTGTGACTATTCAATAACTTGTACATTTTAAAATTCAATTAAAAATATTATAATACTAGAATAAATGGCAATTTTCTGTGTGCGTTTTTTTTAAAGATCAAAGGAAAAAATAATAGGAAATAAAGCAAATTACTTAACGATCATTATATGGAAAATTTGTTGATCAATTCTTGCTTAAATTCCTGTTGGTGTGAGTGTGTGCATATTTAAAACAAGAAATAAAAAAATAACACACATACATTTAGATAATAATAAAAACAAAAAATACAAGCACATATTTTTGTGATGTAACACCGATAGTGCAATTAGAAAATTGAGGAGAATATGATAATAACGAGATAGAATGTTTTTGACAATTAAAATTTGATAATTTCGATTAAAATTATCAAATTTTATTGATGTTTGTTTTAATTAAAAAAAAAAACGATTATTATAATTCGATATTTCCATCACTAACCTCTTGGAGAAGATCCTGTGCCGCTATAGCTTTCAATATAGTTTTCTTGCTAGTTTCTTGTATTTCACCACCCAATAATAATTCATCTAATATGAAATAGGCTTTCTCAAAATTGAAAATAATATCCAATTCACATACCTGAAATTCATTTCATTCCCATATAATTTCTCAGTATTATCATAACTTAAATTTTGTTATCGAAGTTACAGGAAAAGTTGAATTTTTTTTATAACAATTCGACTTAGACACAGTTTCACGTATATCTGGGAATTCTTAATTCGGAAAGAATGATCGTTTCGTTTTAACAGTAAATAAACAGATCGGGATGATTCACCTGAAAGGAAAAGTTCTTATGGCAAATCCCATTATTTGTTGAGCGAATGGAAAAGTATTTCAAGAATTTGTACCTAGAGACCATTTTAGCAAAATTAAAACCTCGTAGCTCATTTAAAAGTTGCTCAGAAAGCACTCGTATTGAACAAAGTCGCGATTTTCAAAAACGAACTGACCACATAAAACGACTTAAAATGACTCGAGGATTCTCCCAACATTGATTTTTTCGTTTTGGTCCATTGCAGTCTAGAAAAAATGCAAAACTTTCCCACCTGTTCCAGAATAACATGGAGAAAAACGAAAAAAATCAATTTTGGGAGGCTCTCCGAGGGATTCTAAGACGTTTACGTGTATAATTCGTTTTTGAATATCGCGACATCGTTCGAAACGAGCGTTTTTTGACCAACTTCCAAATGAGCTACGAGATTTTAGTTCTGCTAAAATGACCTCCAAGTACCACCCTACAAATCCTTGAAATATTTTTCGAATCGTGCGCCAAATAATGGGAGTTGCCATAAGAACTTTTCGGTTTAGGTGAATCACTCGGTTGAATATTTTTTTACCGATCCTAAAATCTTTTGAATTTGCGTAAACCGATTTCAACTCACAACTTTCTGGATTAAAAATCGCAATATTAGGCCGAATCGGGTAAAATAAAGTGACTTATTTTCGATTTGATGAAACTTAAACAGCAGATTTTTACTGGACTTTTTCAGGCATGGAAGACCTAATTTTTCTACATTTTCAATAGTTTTACAACGGAATCGTATACTTACACTTCCGAAATACTTATCGAGCAATTCTACATAACGATGAATAACTTCCAACGTTAGCAATTCATTATCTTCTTGTTCAATTGCACAACAAAAGTATAAACTGGCATAACTGAAAATTAATTAGCAAACAAATTAAAATATAATTAATAAGTGTAATAAGAGTAGGACTTTTAAATTTTGAAGATTCTATAAGTTGTACATGAATGAATACTCGTTTTTATCAAAACGATAAGATTCTTGTGATCATGTCTTTCCCTCCAACCCTTTTGGACACAACCACAAGATTTTATTCTTGTGCAACTTATAGAATGTGAGAAGCCCTACTCTTAACCATAGATGTTGTAATAATTCTACCGTTTATAGACAATTTTTAAATCTCTCCATTCAAGAAAACTACACATCTTCGGTTTCCTTGCCAATATTGTTGTGATCAATTCTCGTGTAATTTTCTTCTTCAATTTATCAGGATGTGCAACATACCATTTCTGTAAGCGTAATTTACCTTGTCGACTAAACAACAACATAAACTGCATCTAAATATTTAAACAAATAAAATTTATTTTAATTAACAATCGACTAGTATATTGTTCGAGTAAAACTTACCATTTTGATGTGTTTTTACGTTTTCTTTTTTCTTTAAATGAATATATGAGGCCTCTATTAGACTATATTAGATAGTTTTTCATAATAATATATTGGAAATTGTTTGAAAAATAGGAACTAAATCCGTGCAGACCTCAATCAAATAATACAAACAGAAAAGGCGACATTTTTTTTATAAGCGATCGTGATGTGGACGCTACTTTGTCGCGTTTTCATCAACAAAATCACTAGCTAATTTAAAAGACAAATAACATTCAAAATCTAGAAAATTTCGCAACAGAACGGTAATTTTCTACAACAAAATAACACTTTTATAGATTTAATCGGAAATAATAATTTATTTAAAACGAAATTTAAAATATTATTCTGATGTGAAAATTAAAATCGTTTAATTTACTGAGAAATTAGTAAGTTTGGAATTGCCGTTTATGGACGATCGTCAAAATTTGGTACAATTGACATGCAAATTCCCTAAAATTTACACTGTTGTCAAATGTATATCTGGAACAAATCAATACAAAACAATTTATGTAGCAAGATATAAAATTTGCTGTTCTTACTATTAAATTTATACTGAAATACTTAAATAGTCGAGATATTAATTTATAGATATAATTTCGACAAAATCTAAGACAAGAGTTATTACAAATAAGTAGATTGTAGAAACTTGCGTCAATTTGGCATTGCCGCCATTAAAGTAGAGCGGTTACCCATTTTGTGTATTGTTGGTCGTCTATACCATAGGCGTATCTTATTGACGACAATTGCCAGTGGCGTACCGTTCAAAATGATGCAGCGCTTGTTCAATTGACTAACAATTAGTAATGATACTTGTCGTTATGTATTACCAATATTAACTACTAAATATTTCTCACAATTGTGTATATTTAAAATCTATTTATTTATAGATTTTAGTTTAGAAAAAGCGATTTGTGGAGGTGTAATATAGTGTGTATTTGTCGACGCTGTGAGGGGCATGTCCGATGTCTTGCGTCGTAATGCTTACTCTACTAATCAATGTGTACAGCTCCCCATCTACATGCTGCTATTCAGTCGTGGGTTGTTTACCCTTCTATAAACATCTATATACAGTTTCTATTCTATTCAAACTTATATGATACTATTTCATCCCCCTATCGTAGAACACTGATAATAATACCTATGTATAGAGTATTCCCTTGTTGCATGTTAGCGAATAATAAATGAAGTAGAAAAGGTCGATACACTCAAATTTCGTTCACGATTCATAAGGTGAGTAATCTTAGATTTAGGTCGTATTGTTGTGGTCTTAGAATTCGTGCTTATAACTTGATAATAACTTCATATTTTATCAATATATTGAAAAATATATCGATTAATAATAAGGAAATTTATAGAGATATATATAGAATCGTATCAAATATTCACCCTATTATAAGGTTTTCGCTCGATGGATAGAGAATAATAAACGAAATCCTTGCGATATTTGAAGTTGTAATGATTAAAGAAGACAAAGTAGTGCAGTTTTGATCTTGACTTGGACACTTATTCTAACGAAAAAGAAACCTACAGGAAGGTCAAGTTCTGTTTGTATTCAAATATACTCAAAAAGTTGTTGCAAAAGTTATTTCCGTGATTAACAATGCAATTTGTAACGGAATTAATTGAGTGCAATTATTTATTCACAGAACGGCCGGTGATGATTACAAAATCGATAAAAATTGGCTTATATGGTGAATATTTACTGAGATTTTTGCATTTAAATTTCACCCATTTGAGCACTAATAAAAATTGATAGAAACGGAAAATGGGGAATGTTAAATTCGAGATGAACGAAAATTTGAAACCTTGACATTCTTCTGTAGACAAATAAACGAGTAATAGATGGAAATGTGATCGTTTCTGTTATTCTGTTTACCAAATTTTCGACAATTTTGCTTCTTGTGTTGGAATGGGATTTCAAGTTATGATAATGATTAAAGTTGAAACTTTTTAAATTGTTGCGTCGACCGTTTCATCGTTGTAACAGAAACGAAGAAAAGCGTTTTCACGCTAAATTCGTAACGGATTTATCTAGGAATGTGGGCAGTTTTCGAAACCCTGCTGAGCTAAATTTAGTTTTTGTAAGGGGTGGCTTTATGTTTTATGATTGGTATCATGTAACTCTTGTTTTATATATACAAGCAAAATGAAGATTTTTAAGGAATATGTGGTCGTGTTTCAAACTATAAACACGATTTTTGCTAGTTTCAGTCAAAGAACAAATTTTTTGACTCTCGTAGGGAGGTGGTTACAAATAAGCAGAATTCTAATTATACCATATTGTTGCTCTAAATTCGTATAAAACTCCTATTAGTTGGTGGGCGATTCGAAAAATAACTCAAGGATTTGTAAGAAGGTACCTGGAGATTATTTTATCAAAACTAGAAGCTCGTAACTCATTTGAAAATTGGTCAAAACTCGCTCATTCCTGAGAATGCCGCGATATTCAATAATAAGTTATACATATTAAGCGACTTAGAATGACTCGAGGATCCTCCCAATCGTGATTTTTTTCGAATTTCTCATTTTTCTAGAATGCAATGGAAAAAAACCCGAAAAAAATGAGGGTTCGGAGGGTTTTTGAGACACTTTTAGCTGTTTTATGTGTTTCGTTCATTTTTGACATTGTCCTAAACGATCGTTTTTTGACCGACTTCTTATTTTTCAAAAATTCTAGAAGGGCGCATTCACCTCCAATAGAGAGCCTAGATGTTGCCTTTCATTTCTTGTAAAAATCATTTGATTTTATTGATAACTGAAAGAGTTATTGCCACCGACCATATTTACGTGAAAGACCCTGTATTTCCATCTTTTGTAGTTTTTCGCCATTCAAATTAAGAAGTTGGCTAATGAGTCTATTTAAACAAAATTAAATGATCGTACAACTTCAACTTTCAGCAATTAGTGGATGCATAATAGGAATCTCTATTATTGGCGATAAAACGCTTTGTAATTGGAAAAAATCTAGCGAAAATATCAACAATTTAATATTAAAATTTTACAACGTTTTTCCCTGGTTTCAAATCAATCTAATGGCATACAGTAACGTAATATTAGTTTGTTGATAAGAAATAAAATTGTGAAGGTAATTTTCACATGCGTGCGTTTTAAAGAACGTTTATTGAAATCGTGTATTTCTTCTCTCCCAACTTGTCTCTACCATTAATCTTTATAAATAAATTTTTTGTTATAAAGTAACAATAGAGTCATGTGAATTTGTACGATTTGTTCAAATGTCAATCACTGATATATCTTAACAACGGCTTCTGGAACAGTCACCGTCACGAAATCAATAAAAAAAGTAAATCTATATTTATTTATTTAATAATAGTTTTGACTAAAGCCACCCATCAATTCGTTCAAGTATATCCTATTTGATTTGAATAATAGAGTCGTATATTCTACCTACAGTGAAATCATCTGGGAATATTCGCTTTAAATTCAATTTATTCTCTCCACTAAAAGTCGTATTCTTGAACAAATTATGATTAGACAATGGTAGAATGCTTTCAACTTGATGGAAATTTATGTCTCTGTTTATTCATCGATGCGAATCCGTGATAAATTCATACGTTTCAAATCCTTGAACGTTTTTTTTTTAATTCAATATGTGTGTGTGTTTAAGACAGGTGAACGAAATAGAACAATGTTAAATGGATTGGAAAAACAATAATGCTTTGAGAAGACAATTATGACTCGTGACGGAGACATCCCGACAATTTTCAATCCACGTAATCGCACCCGTACCCCAAGTGTTGTTATAACTGATGAGGGTGTTGCCGTTAATGGACCATTGGCGCATACCGATTCGATCAACAGTCAACAGGAACAAAACGGCGATGGTGGCGGTGGATCACCACCACCACAAACAACAACAACACCAGCGGTTACAACAAATACAACAACAACAACAACAACAACAACAACAACACAAGCGACCGGATTGGCGGCGAAACTTAAAGGATTTTCCGTATCGTTATGTTCTCAATCTGCACGCAAAGTGAGTTCATCATTGTTAATTTTGTAGGAACTAGTAGATAACGCGTAATAAAATTAAATCAGGGTTAAAAATAGACTCTTACAGTGTAAATTTAGATTTATCGATCGTTTAAAAATTATATTATTGTAGAATATTTGAATTGTAATGGAATCGTGTCGGTTATCAACACGTGCTTAGAAAAATCACGCTAGAATTATAATCAACAACAAAAAAAAATCGTAAAGTAGCACGATTAAAACAATATTTAAGAAATTATCACGGGTAGAATAATTGATTATTTTAGTTTAAACTGTATACTGATAACGATTATTAAAAAATTATTAACAAATATAATTGAGAGAGTATGTTGAATTTTGGTGGATGCGCCGGGCGATAAATACGGAAAATCGTAAAGTAGCACAATTAAAACAATATCTCAGAAATTATAACAGGTATAACAATTGATTATTTTAGTTTAAATTGCATATTGATAATGATTATTAAAAAAATTATCACATAATATAATCAAGAGAGTATGATGAATTTTGGTGGATGCGCCGGGCGATAAATACTGAAACTCGTAAAGTAGCACGATTAAAACAATATTTAAGAAATTATAGCAGGTAGAATAATTGATTATTTTAGTTTTAATCGTATACTGATAACGATTATTAAAGAAGTTATCAACAAATACAATTTAAAGATTAGGTTGAATTTTGGTGGATGCGCCGGGCGAAAATACGGATAACTCTCGATTTTTCTCGGTTATCAAATAATTTCCGATTTTCAAATCTATTTCGATAGATGGGTTACGATTAAAACAATATTTCAAAAATTATAGCAGGTATAATAATTGATTATTTTAGTTTAAACCCTATACTGACAACGATTATTAAAAAAATTATCAATAAGTACAATTTAGAAAGTATGTAGAATTTTGGTGGATGCGCCGGGTGAAAAATACGGACAACTCTCGATTTTTCTTCATTATCTAATCAATTCCGATTTCCAGAACTATTTCGGTAGATGGGTTATGATTAAAACAATATCTCAGAAATTATAACGGGTATAACAATTGATTATTTTAGTTTAAATCGTATATTGATAATGATTATTAAAAAAATTATCAACAAATACAGGATGAGTATAAAGTAAAGCATAATCTTGATAACTTTTTCATTTATGAAAATTTTGAAAAACGCCGAGACAGGTAACTTTTTATTTCTTAATTGATTAAAGGGGAATGAGCCAAAACAGCCCTGCCGGTTACCATTACGAAGAAATGACGTCATCATCAATTTTTTTAAATGACACCCCCTATTTTATTACATTTTCGGGCAGGGCATATTTATCTACATCCAGTTATGCGAAAATAATTAGGGGTTACATAAGAAAATTTTTGAAAAAAAAATTCTTGAAAATTGCAAGATTTTCTGTCATCATTATATCCATGCATCAGGATAATACAGCACCCTACAGGGTGTACCACGGTATTTATTCTCGCAGTTGGCTGTGCCTTTGGTGACGTAGTAACGTAACTTGAATTGTACATGACATCTGTTAATGTATTTTTCGTTGACCGTTTATTAATGTCAATATTAATGAAT